>WTSP01001510.1:30942-68036 GCA_025331215.1 Actenoides lindsayi | reverse complement strand
GGCAGTGTTGGCTGGTTTTTGGCCTTGCAGGCCTTAGCATAACTACTTCTAGCTAACAACTATTTCTGTCCTACTCTGATCAATCCCTACAGAGATCCTTTGCTGTGCCTCAGTTATCGCCATAGTGGAGGGGTGCCAGGGACAGAGAGTGACACAGAGCATCCCAGTCAGGGGCAGCATCACTGCTGGGACTGTCCCAGACAGAAGAGACAGGCAGCTCCACAGGCATCATCCCTCCTGTGTGCACAGGACTGAACAGGGCAGGGAAGAGGGGAATAGGGGGTTTCACAGCCCACTGCCACTATACCCTAACAGTAATGAAACGAGGTGCTGCCCAGACACCTCATGACAACTTGAAAGTGCATCCAGATAGCCAAGCTGACAGCACTGTGCGTGCAAGCACAGCAGGACAGGGAGCTGGAGGGAAAGTTGGCAGAGCAGTCACAGCAGGAGAGCAGGCTCAGCCCATGTGAAAAGTCAGAGAAGCAGAAGAGCGTGGCTGAGTTTGGAGCCTGTCAGGGAAGAGGGCTGGCCTTGTGCCCAGCAACATGCTGGCAAAGGGCAAAACCATCAGCTCCTTCCTTCCCATCTCTGCATGCTGCAAATTCACAGGGCCAGACAACGAGCACGGCTGCTGATGCTGAGCATCAGGCAATCATTCACCCAGTAAATCTGAGTGGGAAAAGGAGCAGAGATGCTGCTGGAGGAGCCAAGAGGGATGTGCCAACTCTTGTAGAAGTGGCTTACAAGGATAAGAGCACAAATCCAGCCCCAAGCAGAGACTCTGACTTTGACACAGCCTCATGACTGGCAGGCAGAGCCTGTGCCTTGCCCTGGGGATGCTAATGGGTCAGGGAAGGAGGGAGAGCTGCTTTGGTGAGGCAAACACAGTCCTGTCAGAGCTGCTTGACACAGAGGCAGGCTCATCAACCATTCCCCAGGCTATTCACCCCCACCTCAATGTTTCCAGCAGAGCTGGGCCCAGGAGGAGCCCATGCAGGGTAAACCCCAGCCCCGCAGCACTGCCTTTGCAACAGGCAAGAGTCTTCTTCAGGGTCCAGCCCCACATGGGGACTAGGAGCCCAGGATCACACAGGGGCTGACAAGCTCCCATCTGGCTGTTCTGCAAGCTGCCATCTGAGCAGTCCTTGCTCCCACCTAAACTCTGGTGTGCAGCCTTCTGAATCCATCACTGTGGGAAGACCTGTCCTAAAGGATCAGGCACAGCATCAAACAGGACAGGAAATAAGCCAGAAGATTTGGGAAGTGATGCACTTATAAGTCAAGAGGGACCTGGAGAAGAAGGAGCTTCCGGATAGGTAAATGTGTTTTAAACTTTGCTATTACCAACATCATCTTTTGTGGATGCTTCTTGGATGCTGTGTGCATGTTTAAAACACACCCATTTTGCACAGCCTTATTTCTGTCCCTGGTCAAACTTCTACCCTCAACAGAATGGACAGAAAAAACTGTGACTGACAGAAGCTCTGGTGAGTAAGACAAGACTGGGAAAGAGATTGTGTATTACAATGGTTTTGCCTTTAACTGACTCTTGGTGAGAAACTGAGACCAGCATAAAGAGAGCTCTGGCTCTTGTACAGCTCTTTTGATACCCATGACTGTACTCAAGGAGCTGGGAGGAATTTGCACAGGACCATCAGAGGCAATGTAGCACCTCTGTACTGATGTTTCCATGGAAGATGAGTGCAGAAGGCCTTTGGGGCAGGAAGTGCCATTTTGCAACATCATCTGTACTAACCTGAACCATCTTGTGATCTTGTGATGATTAGAGTGGAAATTCCTACACATCTGCCTGATTAGGTTGCAAGCTCTTGTATCAGTTCACTGTTGAAGGCAAAAGTACTTGTGGGACTATTAATCTGGATTTAGACATCTGTCTTGCCCAAAGAAGAGCTTTGGAAAGTCTTGTATCCAACGTAAGAAAGAGGAGAGTGAGAACTAACAGGCAGGAAGCTGTTGGCTACCTGTAAGGAGGTTGGAACCAGGTGGGGTCAGTCTCTTCTCCCAAGGAACAATTGACAGAACAAGAGGAAATGGCTTCAAGTTCACCAGGAAAGGTTTAGGACATGAGGAAGAATTTATTCCCACAAGGGTTGTCAAGGCCTGGCCCAGGCTGCCCAGAGCAGTTGTGGAGTCCCCATCCCTGGAGGGTTTTCAAAGCTGTGGAGATGTGGTACTGAGGGACACAGTTTAGTGGTAACCTGGCAGTGCTGGGTTAAGGGTTGGACTCCATGACCTTAAAGGTCTCTTCCAACCTAAATGATTCTATGATTCTGATTCTCACCATCCTCACTCTTTTGATCCACAACTTTATGTCCCTTAATGGTCCAAGACTGAAGAGAAGTCATTGCCAGTGCTGCTGCTTCCCTCATTTGTAGATCTGGAAGAAGGAGTCCTGATAGAAAAGGAATTCCCTAAATGTTTTGCTCTGTTAGCTTGGGCAACCCCTTCCCTCGGGCCCTGCCTGGTTCCTCATTGTCTGCCTCAGAGTCTCACTGTGGTTCCATCACACCTGGTTCTTATTTGCATCTGAAAGAGACTGGAGAAGCAATGAAGGCCAGAAGAGCAAGAATGAGAAGAAAGAAGGTGGAAAGAGAGTATCTTCCCTGACCTTCCCCCTTTCTTAAGCCATTTCTTACTATTTTTTACCTTACAGGTGGAGCTTGAGTGACTCTGGTCATACAGAGTTTTATTATGATGGGTGTAAAATCTCTCACTTCATTTTTAAAGGTATATAGATTAAGAAAAATTCAGGCACAAGCTCAGTGAGGGGTGGTTGCACTTTGGAGATGGGCAGCCTTTGGGATGGAGGTGTGTTTTGATATTATAACTGGATTATAATGAGGAAAGTTCACACAGAGGACAGCACTTTGTCTGTTGGCCCAGGGTGGCAACTATGCAGCTTATCAGTTCCATAGTACCATAAAGTTCCCATTTCTGCAGTGATACCACAGAGCCTGGCCATGGAGTCTTCATCCTCTCCACCCTCTGTGCTATTTTGCAGGCGATGCTGTTCAGGGAACTGGTGTGGGATGGAGTCCTTGCACAGCAGCTGCACTCCACCCTGGGAGTGTGGTCAGTATGGAACAATATTTCCTTCAGGTGTGAACAATGTCAGGCCTTTACCATAAGTTTGATTTCTAAGTCACCTCCAGTCATTATCCCACACAGGTGTCAGTGCCCACCCTGGGGGTACCCAGCACAAAGGCTGTGGCTGTGGGTGGCCCCTCAGTTCCAGCGGCTGCTGTTACAGAGGTGGACATCAGTGAGCTGGACCTTGGCCTCTTGCAGCACACCAGCTATCCCCCAGCTGTGAGCACAAGCAGGAATGAACCCCCAGCAGTGCATTACCAGTTCCCATCCCCCATCGGGGTGACCCCTTCCTGAGGACTGGGCTTTGCATCTGGAGAGCATCATACCCCTCTGTCCTGCTTGGCTTTGGGGAATGCGTTGGGCCAAGCTCTCTGTAGGTGTCTGTACATCCCCACAGCCTGACTCTGGCTTTCGGCTCTGCCTGCAGGAAGCCCAACTTATCTTCCCAGGGTACTCAGCTTGCCCTTGGGACACAAGTACATGTTGGGAACTCACATCTTGCAGTCATGGACACCCAGCTGCCTATGGGGCAGTTGCTCAGCTCCAACATGTGCAGGGAAGCATCAGGCACACAGGCCAGTTGGACAGAGTAGCTGCACTGGGCAGGCGGGTCCAGCTCCAGCAGTGTGATGTCATTCCTGGCCCTGATGTTACCATATTCTTCCTAAACCAGCAGCAGCCTGATATTGCACACTTGGGTGAGAAGTCAAATGGGAGGCTGCAGACACCATGCACCACATGGTGTCGTGCCTGGAAGGAGAAGATGGAGAGGGGTCAGAGGGAGCAGAGTCATGTGCTGCAGCAGCCTGGCAGTTCCTGGCCTCAGATGACCACAAAGTCAAACTTCAGCTCACCTTTGTCCAATCCTTCCCTGTGATAAAAGGCAGCATCAGCAACTTATGCATCAGCAACTTAAACCCCGCCATCCATGCACGGGTAACACCAATCTTTATCAAGAGTAAAATATTTTTAGAAAGGCTCCAAAAGCTCTTGCAGACAACACCTTAAAACCTTTAAACACATGCCTAAATTCTGTTAACCCTGAGAACCCCACTAAATCCAGGCTCTGCTCACTTCCCCCAGGAAACAGATGCAAAACACAATCACTGAAGGCAATGTTACACAAGATACTGGGTTGCAAAGTGCAGCCATAGCAATTTTACATGTTATCCCTAAAAACAGCACACGCATGTAAATAGCTTCATCCTGTATAGAAATAATAAATCTTGCCTGTAACACCATCCTGGGGTGAAAATAAATAAATAAATAAACAATCTTTTCAACAGCTACAACTTGTCATGGGAAAAAAAACACATTTTCCTTTCTGAGTGATAGTAAGAGCACAAAGGATCCCACCCATGGAAACTCTCTGCCTGTTCTACACCCTGCACACTTCCCCCCTGAGACAGACAGATGATTTTCCCAAGCAAGCCTGGGTTTAGCCCAGGAATAACACTAAACCCAAAATCACACAGGCACCCAGAGAGGACTCTGTGTCTTGCTTCAAACACTCCAGACGCACAGGCAGCCACTCACTGTTAGAAAGCCAAATTGGTATCTCCCTCGGGTTCACCACCACCTGCACTAAACAGAACTGGGGGAGGGCCTGGGGTTCTGACAAACGCGGTGATTGATTCAAGTCAGATGTACGAAGCTTCTACCCCACCTGAAGCCATCGGCAACACTGCAGTGTCCACTTCCAGGTATTCCATGAAACCACACAGTCCTTGGCATTTATTCTGCACCCTAAGTTCCTGGGGAACATGGGCCCTCACTGGGGCTCTTTTTCTCTCAGCTCTCTCGCACAAAACCCAATCATATTTTTGCAGCCTCTTGTTCAGCAGCGAATGTGGCCACACAAAACCATGAGAACCTTACCACAGCAGATCTCCCCGGAATAAGGTTAAAATAGCAGTTCCTGTAGGTTTCTATCCTGTGCACAGTTCCTATTGCCTGCCCTTTCATGGCTGTTGGGTGACAATATTTCATACTTGTCTTGAAACAGGCTTCAATTTTTCTAGCATGAGCCAACTGCCACAGGGACTCCTTGCTGATAAGTCTCCTCCAAACCTCACACCCTGGCAACCTTGCCAAACTGCTCCAAAAAGCAGTTGGATGTGCTGCCCATTTCAGTTCAGCTGGACCTGAGGTTACCATCTGGAACGTCAATTAAATTCTAGATTCTTGAACAAGATGCAGTATGGGAGGAGAAAGTTGTTAAGAGAAATTACTCTGTTCTCTATCCTTACAGGAAAGCCTTTGGGCTGCTGGAAGATCAAAATAATGGGCACAAAGTCCTAGAGGAGCAGATGTGAGACCCCTCCCAGCACAGCTCCACAATCCAGCTGCACGTTCCAAACCTGTCACACAGTTCCTGAACAGCTACTTCAATAGGAAACACCTCCCTCTCCTGGCACATTGATTCCTCTGCTGTAGTTCTGCACATGAAGAGCTTGCTGAAGAAAATGATGTTCAGTTGTTGGTGCAAAGTAGCCCTCACTCTGTCTGCCTTTAAGTTCAAACAAGGTGCTGTTATTATAAAGGAATCTCACTCTGCTGGCCTTGTTCTGCACAATACTGCACCATCAGACTGCAGTAAATTGCAATTAAAGGGGCCTGGATGGTTTCTCTCAACAACAGTCAATTCCCCCATACGTGTGAGCAGAATTGCTTTTGATAGAACAGTCATCTTCAGGGTTTTATTTCCCAGTAACACGTGGTAATTCTCAGTGTTAGCCGGGGTTTATGACTACGCAGGAGCCACTTGAGGCCTCCAACTGACTCATCTGAAAAAGAAGCCCAAGACTTTGAACTCTCTGGTTTTTGCAGGAGAAACTTGTGAAGTGCTGGCTAATTTCTCTCTAGACAGAGCAAAATTTAAGAATATACAACTCGAAAATGTCCAGAAAATAAACAAACTAACAAACCAAAAAAAGCCCCAAGACTGAACTTAGCAAAATCATCCCCTGAAAAAACAATCTGAGAATTACGGAGGGTTTTAAATTGGACTTCTCTTGGAGTCATTTGTGGGGACACAGAGGTCTCCGATTCCACATCATGCCTGTGGAAAAAGCCAGGATGGAAACCACAAAGGAGTGCAGGTGCACAGGGCAACTGCACATGTGGGCAAAGCTGCTGCTTCAGCTCCACAGTGTGACCCTGGCAAAGCTTCCTGATGTCCATGGCCTCATTCCACCTCTAGTTCCGCTGGTCAAGGCAGCAGGGACTTTCCAAGTTCCTCCCTCTATCTCAGTGACTGCAGAGTCCTACCTCCTTGAAAACCTGGAAATCCTACAGAATCCTGTGGTCTATCCAGCCCCAGATCATCCTCATTGTAGCCTTGCTCCACTGGCTTCCAGTCCATCCCAGATGGACTTGTTCCAGCACAATTCATTATCCCTCACCAGTCTGTGCTGCACCCATTCTAAATGTCAGTTTTCCTCGTCCTTGGTCACACAACTGCATATCAACAGAACACCTTCCACCACACCACACCCCAACTTCTCCAGCCTTTCTGCTGAAGAGGTGAGAAGTTAACATAACTCCTACAGACCACAACAGAAAAGGGACTGGTGTATGACCCATCTGTCACATTGCCCAGTGGAGCCATAATCATCAGGTATTTAACCATTTCAAAGAACTCTACAGTGTTTGGAAAACCAGTCTGTCCATGTAATGCCACCGACAGGGAGATGCTTCTATCTTTCTGGCAAAATATTCTGTCCACAGCAGGCTTTGATTTCAGCTACAAACAGAACAGCCTTTCTACAGCAATCTGATGTACCACAGACAGCACTACATAATTTAGGAGGATGGAAGGAAGCAGGAGGGTCTAAGGAGGTGTTGACAGATGTCATTTAGGATGAGCTATTCCACCAGGAAAGAGAAACTAAAGAGTTTAAGTCCAACTAGAAAGCTTGCAATGAAGCAAAGATGCTGAAAGAGGAGGCCTGTAGACAGCAGGCACTGCTCTGGATCTCTGCCATCCAATCTGCTCAGCCAGATTTGTCCGCTGGCTCTGGATGTTTCATACAAGTGAAATCCATGCCATGCTACCTCAGAGTTTCTGAAGAGAAATGATGATGTTTTGGAAGTAAAGCAACTGCTGCTCTCCAACATCCCTTGCACAATAGGATCATTTCCTCTTAATCTCTGGGCTTTCTAGAAGTGCAACACGGTACTGTACAAAAACCAGAGAAACAAAATAAATTCCCTGGGGTATCTCAGCTTAGAACTCTGAGTGGTCTTTCCAGTGCCAGCCCATTTGGAACATCCCTACAAACCCCCTTGAAGGCTATAGTACCTCAGACTCTGCAAGGAACTCTGGAGAGGTCTTCCCTCCTGCCTTAGCTAATTCTGCTGGAGGAACACCACAGAATTTCTCCCGAAGCCCCAAAGGCACGCTCATGTAGCACCAGCTCCAGGAAAGTGCACAGACACACAGAGGCCACAAATGCAGGATGTGCTCACAACCAGACACCTTCATCATGGTTTTCTGAAGCACGGTACCTGTAACGGTTGTGCTGTGCACAGATGTGATTATTTCACGCTAAAAGCTCTAAAAAGAAAAAACAACCCCCCCAAGCCCAGAAACCCCATCTGCCGAAGGCAACTGCTCAACTCCACAGACAGTGCTGTACCCAGCAGCCCTGAGGAGACTGGCACAACAGCTACAAGTCACTCCACACCTTGTCATGCAGATGAAGGCAAAGAGCAGAGCAGCACAGACTGAGGTCACAATGTGCCCATTTCCACTTTGCTTGGTTGCACTGGTCTAAAATGGACATTTACTTTGATACTTAAGTTTGTCTCTCTTTTTTATTTCAGAACAGAGCAAGCTGAGAATGAGGAACTGATCCTCTGGAGAAACCAGTCACCCCAGAGGTAGATGCGTCTCTGAGAGGTAATGCAGCAGAATCATCCGGAGACTCTTCTTCTTCATGATCAGAGTGAAGTCACATACAGGCTCTGAGCAGTTCCATAGGAGACCAGCTCTGCCAACACTCTTGTGCAGAAGTTCCCATCCTCAGGGTTTAGATCCAACAGGCAGGTTAAGTGCTACCCTGATGGACCCACGGGATGAAAATCCTGAGCACTGAGCACAAGATCATCACATTCAAATACAACAATCTGGGCCTGCAGAGATACTGGAGACTGACAGGCAAAAGTGTGCAATCATTTCCATGAAGAAATAATCATCATTTGATCCATCACTTCCATTTCCCATAGATATCAAATAGTCTAACACTTCAAGAGCAGAAAACATGTTTAAACCCCAAACAGTAACTGGGTTGGTGAGTTCAGAGGAGAGATGTCATCTGCAATTGCCTGGGGCAGAAAGTGCTGAAGGAGCAGAAATCTGCCTTTCAAGCAGGAACACATGAACCAGCTTCAAACAACTCCTTTAGAACATGGACACAATCCAACAGCTGCCAGTGCATCAACACTTCTGGAAGACTTTTTGTCACATGTCATCCACAGAAAATCTCAGCTATTCATAAATAGCCATTCATAGAGAATCATAGAATGGTGGGGGTTGGAAGGAACCTCCGGAGATCTTTGAGTCCAACCCCTCTACCAACACAGGAACACCCAGGGCAGGCCACACAGGAACAGATCCAGGTGGGTCTTGAAAGTCTTCAGAGAAGGAGACTCCACCACCACTCTGGACAGCCTGGGCCAGGCTCCAGCACCCTCACAGTGAAGAAGTTTTTCCTCACGTTGAGGTGGAACTTCCTGTGTTTCAGCTTGCGACAGTTACCTTTTGTCCTATCCCAGGGCACCATTGACAAGAGCCTGGCCCCTTCTCCTTGACACCCACCCTGCAGATATCTGTAAACATTCATAAGATCCCCTTTCAGGCTTCTCTTCTCCAGGCTAAACAGCCCCAGGGCTCTAAGCCTTTCCTCATAAGAGATGTTCCAGTCTCTTCATCATCCTTGTAGTCTCCATTGGACTCTCTCCAGTATTCCCTTGTCCCTTTTGAACTGGGGAGCCCAGAACTGGATACAAAACTCCAGATGTGGTCTCACTAGAGCAGAGTGGGAAGAGAAACTCCCTCGACCTGCTGGCCACACTCTTCTTTATGCACCCCAGGAGGCCATTGGCCTTCTTGGCCACAAGGGCCCATTGCTGTTCCATGGATAACTTATTGTCCACCAGGACTCCAAGGTCCCTCTCCATGGAGCTGCTTTCCAGCCCATCCACCCCTCCCCTGTCCCACCTCCCCAGGTGTAGGACTCTACACTTATCCTTGTTGAACGTCATTAGGTTGCCTTTGCCCAGCTCTCCAGCCTGTCCAGGTCTCGCTGGATGGCAGCACAGCCTGCCAGTGTATCAGCTACTCCTCCCAGTTTGGTATCATCAGCAAACTTGCTGAGGGTCCACTCTGTGCCTTCATCCAGGTCATTGATGAAGATGTTAACATTCTGTGTGATTCTGTGTGGAATAAGACTGGACCCAGAACTGACCCCTGGGGAACACCACTACTTACAGGTCACCAGCTGGACGCTGCACCACTGATAACAACCCTCTGAGCTCTGCTGTTCAGCTAGTTCTCAACCCATCTCACTGTCTGCTCTTCTAACCCACACTTCCTGAGCTTACCCATGAGGATATTATGGGAGACAGTATCAAAAGCCTTGCTGAAGTCAAGGTAGACAACACCCACAGCTCTCCCTGCATCTACACATTCAGTCACACCATCATAGAAGGCTGCCAGATTAATCAGACATGACCTCCCTTTAGTAAATCCATGATGTCTACTGTTGATAATCTTTTCTTCCATGTGCTGAGATATGATCTCCAGAATGAGATGCTCCATCACCTTTCCAGGGTTGGAGGTGAGGCTGACTGGTCTGTAATTACCAGGGTCTTCCTTCTTGCCCTTTTTGAAGATTGGGGTGACACTGGCTTTCCTCCAGTCCTCAGGGACCTCACCTGTTCTCCATGATCTTTCAAAAATGATGGAGAGTGATAGAGCAACAACATCAACCAGCTCCCTCAGCACTTGTGGGTGTCGCCCATTAGGGCCCATGAATTTATGTGTATTTAGTTTACGCAAGTGATTTCTAACCCATCCTCCTTGACCAGTGGAGAGATTTCCTCCTTCCAGACTTTCCCTCTTACTTCCAGGGTCAGGGATTCCTAAGGGATGGTCTTAGCAGTGAAGACTGAAGCAAAGAAGGCATTCAGTAACTCCTCCTTCTCTGCATCTTCTGTCACCAGGTCTCCTGCATCATTCAGCAGTGGGCCCACATTTTCCCTTGTCTTCCTTTTACCACTGATGTATTTGAAGAAGCCCTTCTTGTTCTCCTTTACTTACCTGGCCAGAGTTAATTCCAAGAGGGCCATAGCCTTTCCTGTTGCATCCCTACAAACCCTGATAGCATTCCTATAATTCTCCCAAGAGACCAGTCCCTTTTTCCACATGCTGTGGATTTATTTCTTCCACTTGAGTTTTTTCAGCAGCTCCTTGCCTATACATGCTGGTCTCCTGCCTCCTCTACTTGATTTTTACTCAGAGGAATGCACCTGTCTTGAGCTTGGAGGAAGTAATGTTTGAATATCAACCAGCTCTCTTGGGCCCCCTTACCTTCTAGAGTCCTAGCCCAAGACATTCCCCCAAGTAGGTCTTTGAAGAGGACAAAGTTAGCCCTCCTGAAGTCCAAGGTTACAATCTTATTGCCTTGCTTCTTCCTTGTATGGATACTAAACTCTACCATGTCATGATCACTACCGTTAAGGCTGCCCTCAACCTTCATGTCCCCGACCAGACCTTCTTTGTTCATTAACACAAGGTCCAGCAGAACACCCTTCCTTGTTGGCACTTCCAACACCTGCATCAGGAAGTTCTCATTGATGCATTGCAAGAGCCTTCTGGACTGAGTATGCCTCGCTGTGTAGCCTTTCCAACAAATATCAGGGTGATTGAAGTCACCCATGATCACCGAAGCATGTGATCTTGAGCCTACTTCCAGCTGCCTGCAGAAGGTCTCATCAGCATCTTCTTCCTGGTTTGGTGGTCTGTAGTAGACACCCACAATAGTTTCACCTATATTTGTGTGTCCCTTAATTCTCACCTGTAAGCTTTCAATGCGTTCCTCACCCACCCTGGGAAGAGCTCAATGCGTTCCAATTGCTCATGCACATAAAGAGTGACTCCACTGCCTCGCCTGGCTGTTCTATCTTTCCTAAAAAGTACACAACCATCCATGACAACATTCCAGTCATGTGAGCTATCCCACCATGTCTCAGTAATTGCAATGAGCTCATGGCCCTGTGACCAAACATCCATCTCCTATTCCTCCTGCTTATTCCCCATTCTGTGTTCCTACTCTTGAAAACTTTAACTTCCATGTGAATTACAAAATCTTGTGACCTTTAAAATGAAATTTCCTTTCAGGTTTGTAAAGGAGAACACTCTTTTCCCCAGTATCTGATTACAAAGCCAATTTGTACTTGGACTTTTCCAATATTTAATAAGTGTATGCTCACACACTTGTTGAAGCTGTGCTCTTTTTGAAGAAGTAGTTGGCCTTAAGGTCTTGTTTTGACATAACAGGGAATGCTTTCCACAGATTTACTCGCTAAAAGTTATAGTCTATTTTTTAAATGTCAATTTTAGGGTTAACATTTTCTGTAAGTTTAGAGCTCATTCCAGCTAACAAGAGTCATGCCCTAGATATCCAAGAAGCCAGAGTAGGTTTTAATAAGATTTACAAAATAGATTTAATGAATCTGCTACATTGCCTAGACCGTTCTTATGTTAAATGTTTAGGTCTGTAAAGTAAGCCTCAAAATAATTTTTAAATAGAAGTACAAAGTGCTCCTCAGAGCCATGACAAATGGGAATTGCCTGTGTTTTCTAAGGTCATTTCTAAAAGGTGAAGTACTGTGACCAATACATTCAGAAAAAGAGACTGACAATGCAACTGAAGAAGGAGCTAAAGCTGTAGTATTTCCGAGACTACTTTAAAAATGTGAGCCATAAATCAAATAGATTCCCAAACCAGTTACTGTTTTTAAAATGACTGCTGCTTCATTGTATGAGATAGCTTGTTTCCACACTCTACATTGAAAACAAAACAAGGATATAGATCTAGCCTACGAATCTTAAAATGTTGTAATTGTTCAGAAATGGGATAAAGTCCAAGAATCCTCTTAATGACCATTTGTCCTGTAAGATTTTTGGATGTAAAAACAGGCAATCCAAGCAAGTTCCAGTGCAGGTGTTGCATTTATCTGAATTTTTTTATCACTGCTATTGTGATGGCAGATCTGTTAGCAATATGTTTCAAATAATATATACACGAGTTACCCAAGATATTTCAAATGTTAGCAACACAGTTACAGGTGACATTTTCTTTCACTTAACATGTGCACATGCACATACCTTCAAGCTTTTTTCAAATTTTTAAGACATATAACATTCACCACTTGCTTAAGCTGCTTGCTTCCCTGCAAAAGTACCCAGAAAGCATCTAGGTATTTCTTATATAGAGCTTTGGAGGAACTGCAGAATATTATCTGAAGATTTGATTTTGCCAAGATTTTCCCAACACTTCAGTGACTACACTTCACAACTCCTGGGTAGTTGCATAGAATCCACCCTCTCATTTATTTTTTCCATGCTGATCCAACTCAGACGTGTCACTCTTGCTTTGCCACACTATTAGTTTTCTGCTCAGATTCCCAAATTTTACCTGTATTTGTGCTTTGTTTGCTGTGTTTAAGCTCACTGGAAACCAAATGGGTGGACCACCATCCAGCGCTCTTACTTAGATTAGTATATACTAATCTAGCAAGGAATTTGGGAAAAGGCATTAAAATTCAAAAGTACTTTGGAATTATTATCTTATTGAGTATGGGATATTATGGCAAGAAAAGCATATGGTATAAATGAAAGAGAACCAGGGAAAGCAAAGTGATCAAGTATTGGTCAGGAATTTACAATCAGGTAAACAATTCTAATGTGCTTGGAGGAAATAAAAGCTGTTGAAGTATCCGTCAGTGGTCACCTCTAATTAAGGAAAAAAAAACCAACCAAAAAAACCACCCACATGGGTTTCTTTCTTTTAGTTCTTCCAAAATAACAAATTAGTTTTGTAATTTGAATTTCCAGTTGGTGAAAGCTTTAGAAATACTGATTTGTCTTACTTTGTTTTATAGATGCTTCAGAAACTTGCTGTGTGTTTACCACGTGATCTGCCAATCAACTCAAGAGGGGACTTACCTATTCTTTCATTAGGCAAGCATAACATTATCTTGAACTAATTATTCCTCCCCACATGGCCTTCCTGCTAGTGTCAGCTTATCTTCTGCTGACTCATGCTCAGAGTGCTCCCATTGAGAATGGGGCACTGTTGCAAACACTGAAGTCACAAGTAGGATTACTCAGCAATACAAGTGAACACTATTCTGCACAGGTGAGACCTCCTGGCACAAGCCGACAAATACCTCAGACAATCATCATAGGAGTTCGTAAAGGAGGGACGAGAGCTTTGCTGGAAATGTTGGATATTCATCCTAATATTGTGGTAGCAGCTACAGAAGTCCACTTCTTTGACTGGGATGAAAATTATGTGAAAGGAATAGAGTGGTATAGAAATCTGATGCCATTTTCTTATGGAAATCAAATTACAATTGAGAAAACACCAGGCTATTTTACATCACCACAGGCTCCAGAAAGAATTCATGACATGAACAGCTCCATTAAACTGCTGCTTATTCTAAGAGATCCCACTGAGAGAGTTATATCTGACTATACCCAAGTATATTACAATAGAGTGGAAAGCCACAAGCCTGTTCAGCTTTTTGAAGATATTGTTATTAAGAATGGAGCACTTAATACCAAATACAAAGCTATTCAGAGAAGTCTATATGATGTTCATATGGAAAAGTGGCTTAAGCATTTCAGTTTGGATCAGATTCACATAGTGGATGGCAATACTTTAATCAAGGACCCTCTGCCTGAATTACAGAAAGTTGAAAGATTTCTAAATCTTCCTTCCCGAATTATGTCTTCTAATTTTTATTTTAACCAAACCAAGGGATTCTACTGCATTAGAAGTGATGGAAGGGAGAGATGTTTACATGAATCCAAAGGGCGCCCCCATCCTCTTGTTAACAGTACTGTTTTAGAGCAACTGTATTCCTACTTCAGAGAGCACAATGCAAAATTCTACAGAATGGTTAATCATTCCTTTGACTGGCATTAATGCATTTGCAATCAACATTTCTTAAAAAGGGCCTGGAACTCTTTCAAATGTATCTTTCTAAACTGTAGAGATTCATATTATGAATACTTAACATACTGGTTGTATGCTTCATTGGAATAACACATCTCTTAACTCATTGAAATTGTACCCTTTATGTTGGGAAAAATAAAAAAATCACATATTCATATGATTAATGTGAGTCATATTCTGATCTTCTTTCTCATCATGCAAATACGTTAACTTCAGTGGACTTATTTCACATATGTATCTGTTACAAGATTTGTGCTGTTTTGGAAAAATGACTGCTTCTAACTGTAAAAAATGTAAATATTTGAAATGGTATTATTCTAACTGTTCTGTATTTTTTGTTGTTAGTATTTTTTTATATCATGCACAATGATAGCGGCATTGATTTCTAGAATTTTTCAGACAATAAGTTAAATTGTATGTTAAAACAGAGGCATACATAGTGGCTCCAATAAAGAATTCATCCTCTGTTAATATGCTGAAGTTCTTAATTAATAATAAGAGGATCTATTTCACCTGTTTCAAATAGGTGAACTAGAAGCTTCCTCTCAGTATATCATTACTACTAAACCACGTTCATAATATCTTCAGTTTGTAAAAAAAAATCTCCGAAGTAAGTATATGAATTGTTTGAATAAGCTTTAACTGAGAGTTCTGAATGTAAAGAAATTAAAATATCCCAGATGACCTCAATTTATGCTGTTATTCTATACACTAGGAAAAAAAAATGCAAAAAATTATTAGTATCAGTAACTGTAAAAATATGTGATTATATAAATTACATCACTTTGCTCTTGAATGGAAAAGCTCTTCATAAGTACCTACCATATTAATCATGTTTGTATTATTCTGTAGCTCTCCTGGCTTTTGTTTACATATCTCCACTGGCGTCTTGATTCTTGTTTAAAACAAAAAAAATATTCTTTGCTTGCCCTCCAAATCATGGAGTATTTTTATTTTGTCATTTCTAATGCAGATCATGGAAAGTTCTCAAAGTTAAAATAATATCTTGTTATACTATGTATCTCAGACACAGTGTTCAGTATGCTCAGTATGATGCACTCATATTATATATAAAACCCACACCATCTATCCCCCTGCATTAGTATGATTTTTGATTTTTAATTTATTTTTTGTTTTACAGTATTGTGCTAGTCTGTTCTCATTTTTTATATAAACATTTTATTATATATCAATACCAAAGAAGAAAATCAACTTGAAATGTTAAATATGGTGCCAGATAGAACTACAGATGCACATGTTCTCATTTGACTTGTTACCTTGTAATCCAGAAACTCTGGTGCACCCCTTAGTTGAAGCATTCTTTAGGTGCATTCCTCTTAAAGCTTCTCAGGACACTGGTGAGCTGTAGTTTTTTGAGCCCACTCTGAGCATCGCAGCATCAATCTCCACCTAATCCTGGTGAGGATCCTGAATCTCTGTCCTGTCTAAGCCACTCTACAGCCTATAGGAGTATATGTTCCTAACATGGGATTCAGTCTTCCATTTCAGAGGCTAAAAGGTATGTATTGCAGCACTAATCTTTAGGCTTCTAATACTTTATAAAGGAGCTGCTTAGATGTTAGGCAGGAACGAGTATTCCACTGAAGCTGGACAGAATCAAACCCAGCTTGATTATGTGGAAATAGCCTTTACCAAATATTCCCTCAAAAAATGTAAAATGTGAAAAATAATATAATAAATCTTACTCTTTATCTCTTCTACTACTTGTATGTGTATATATGAAATTATAGTTATTTGCCATTAGCATATAATTAATCTCTGAAATTATCTTTCTGAAGTATCATTGTTTACTACATCTCTGGTTTCTACAGACGGCCCAAATTGTTATTTACTTCCACCTTTTCTGAGAGTGTGGCTTCTTAATCATTAATATTGATCAGACCTGGGCACTACTCAGAAGTACCAGGTTGATCTGAATCAGGTGTGGAAATATGAATGCATTTCTTTCAAATTAACCAAAGAACAGGATGTTTATGTGCTGGTTTTTTACCATCTTTACAGGGACATTAGCTAGGCAAACTGTAATTTTTGTAATCTATGGTTGTGTAGACCAATGATACCTTCTTTCTAATCTGTCCCAGAAAAATTCTGAACTTTGAATCAGCAGAGTGATTTTATATTGGACCAACACTTTGTACTTTGTGGGCACATTTTTATCTGACAACAGAAGCCCCAAATCCAGATTCCCTATAGTGTTTAACATAGCCTGTTCTTTCTGACCAATGCAATCTCAATGATTATCAAAACTCATTCTAGTCCACTAATTTCAGAAATCCAGTACTGAAGATAGCAACCAGCAGTTTATCGCAGCTGTAGTTTTTCTTTCAGCATTGTTTTCTGTTTCTTACATATTCCCAAACTTTTCATATTCTTCATGTTTTGCTTCCTTCAATGATGATTCTGTGTAATAGTATTGAAGAAGAATAAGAGGGTTGTTTGGATTTTTTGGTTTGTTTTGTTTTCTTTTGTTATTTTGTTTGTTGGTTTGTTTGGTTTGGTTTAGCTTTTTTTTTTTTTTTTTTTCTTTTTCCTTGCAAAAAGCTAATTTCAAAACAATGCATACTTTAACAAAGGTTTTGGACAGTTGACAGTAAATGAAAAGTTCACCTGTCTGTATGTCACATTATATTTCATAAGCTTCCAAGAGAAAAAAAAAAGGGGGGAAAAAATATCTAATGTCTTTGTATATTTACACTTGCAGGCTTCAAGTCTTTTTCTTCTCTGAAGTTTACAGCTAATCTTTAAATGAGTTGAATACAGGAATACCAGTTGGCAGAAGCTGTAAGCATCTTCGAAAATGCAGGTCCCTTTCTGGAATTTACATTTCAAGGAGAGCTGATCTGTATGGATTACTGATGCATATATCTACTTGATTTGTTAGCACTATTCATTCCTGCTCAGCATTTCTGGGAAAGACAGAGTTGATGGAAGGAATTCAATGATCATTTCAGAGTTTACAAATACCAGAAGAAATATATTATGCATAGTATAATTTGGGTGAGAGGTTGGTTATTTTGGTTTACTTTTACGTAAAAAGAGATTCTCATCTGAAGTTTTGTTTTAGTAAATTGTCTAAAAAGATGCATCTTAACCTCTGCATAACATAATTCAATAAACATAGCAGACTATAATTTAACATTACAAACTATTTCAATCAGTTTCTCATTTTGTGGTCTGAAAAAATATTATCTTATGCAGTCCTGACCTTCTTCATTCTTACTGTCTTTAAAAGATAACACTTTTTCTGTCATCCTCAGGAGGGGGATCAGATCTTAATAGAAGATCCACTAAGCCATACTTTTCATTCCAGTATTACTAAAGTGCTCAGTTTCTGGCACTTGGAATTCAAAACTAGTCAAATTTTGAAAAGAACTGGAGGCTCACAAATGAGTTTAAAGATGTTATTAACAAGATGGTTCTCAATTTAAGAAATGACAAATATCTCTTATGAATTTCCACAATTGATAGCAAACTATAAACTATACGTCTCCAAACTGGTCATCAAAGGACTTTCATTTCATTATCTGACACTCAAGAGGTGTTTGCAGAAATAAATTTCATGTGGGGAGGTTGCTTAAAGCGATCACACATTTCAGAGGTTGCTGGGAGCATCTGAAACAGATGATATAGTCACGTCTGTAAGACTGCTGCAGAATTTGTAATGTTTCGAGCAGCTCTTTGATGTTGTTTTGCATTCTGCAAATATTAATTTTTCCCTTTAAATACTGTTCTTTTCCTTTTTTAGTTAAAATGCCATAGCTATATTTGCTTTGATCTAATATCACTGAGAATTAGCAATATCAAGCAACTGCAGCTGTAACTGGATCAGTTTAGCCTTTGCCACAATAAGCAGGACACTCACACTTAATACCTAGAAAATTCTAATATTAGGGTTTGGGTTTTTTATGCAGGCTATATATATTACCTATATAGTACATAAAGGAAAAGCACTGGGAAACTTAAGAGCTAGGATTTTACCCCAGAAAGCTCCTAGTACTTAACTAATAGGAAGAAAACAAAGAGGTTCCAGTATTGCACTCACCCCCATTATTTTACAAGGAAGAGGGTTTGATTTTTTTGCATTGTATACTCTCTAAGTAGCTGCTCAAAGGCCTTGAGCTGACTTCTGGTCTTTTCTTCCACAGCTGAACTGTGACAAAGCATTTATAGTTCCTCTTAAAGAATACCTGTTAAAGCAGAGACATTTTTGGAATATCTGTATTGTGGAGAAATTTACAGACAGCATACACTTTGTGTACATCATTGTATGCTGCTACACAACATCAACTCCTTCAGTATCCTTTTTTATACAAAGTCAATGGATAATCCTATAAAATGCATTGAAAAAATATTAGATTGACAACTGTAGTGAAGCACATCTGCATACAGTTGTCAGTCTCCATACATATTTCAAGAGCACATCAAAAAGAAATTTAAAAATTGGGTTGTTTCCAGTAAATTTGACTGCTTATTGTGTTTGTCAATGAAGATGCTTTCATGAGTTGGACAAAATTTTTAATACTGTCATAATCCCTACAATGTGGTCAAAAACAAAAATATGAGTTATTACTTTGCTTTATAGGACCACTTTAAAAAAAAAAAAAATAGACACACACACCCCCAACACCTTAATTAAACTCTAATTAAACATTTCCTTTCAGAGAAAGAAACATTTAAATTATTTAAGTAAAGGTTATACACCGATAGATTATTATTTTCTCTACTTGTGGATTTGATCATTTCCTTCAAAAGCTTGAATTCTATCGTAGAAATGAACACACATTGGACTTAAAATCATTAATAATTTGCCTAGCACAATAATGGCCAACATTTAGTTACTGGCCACATAGCTTCCGCTTCAATTGTTTCAAGTTTCAGTGTGACTTATTACATTGTTTTTCTATTTTATAAAACAAATTCAGAAGTTAGAACCAACAGTGAGTAAAACCACTCTGTAGTATCAGTCTTTTAGGGGAATTGTCATGTCTTTAAGGTTAATTAACAATGACATAAGCTTACCACAATTACTGAAAAATTATTTGAACTGCAAAGTATGAATTAGTACTTGAAGTTGAATCTGATACTTAGGGAAAATACAACAGATTAAAAACAGGCTAACATAAATCATACTTTCCTGGTAAAATAGATGTGATGCAAAATTATAGAGTATCTCATGTATTAGCCCATGTAGCAAGCACTGTGAAGTCTACTTTCTGATGTAAAATGGTCTTGCATTTTTAGGTTGTATGTTTAGTTCCATTACAAAACCCTCTCATTAAGTGTTTAAAGAAAAACATCTTTATGTAAAGTCTTTAAGAGTAGTACGTTTTTTCTCTCAAAGGACATTTCTCTGGTTTCATATTGTTTCCTCTGAGATAAGAAGATGGTTTGAGTCATACTACAATAAAAGTTGAAAGTTATCATACCAGAATTAATATTACTTCTGTTTATTACCGTTCTTAATGAATTTTTTTTTTTATAGGGACTGGTAATAGTTTAACAATCTCTCTATATTTCCTCTCTCTTCATTAGATAATACAACTATGTTATAGTTTTTCTTATTCTGAAGAACATTACTCTAAACTCTTGTGTGTTACTCTAAAGCACTGATTTAAAACACTAAATCAGATTGCAGTGGCAAAATGGAAGTACAGGTAATTATTAATCAATTCCCTTTGCCACTTGGACTGACTAATATTTTCTTATTTTTAACTCCTGATGTGAACATTTTGATTAATTGTAAATTCTCTATTAGGAAAGTATCAGCCAAACTTGCAAAAATTAAAAATAAAGGAGGGCAATTAGAGTGCAAATAAACATGACCTGAAGGCCCTCTTCTGCTAAATATTTGTTGACATAATATGGCATAGTTAAAAATAAAAATTATGATTGGCCTGATAAGACAATGTGCAGGACTAAGTAACATGCTACTCCAGGGACTTACCTGGGTACTCTACATGCCTGAATAAATTTATAGTCATTAGGCTATTAGGGACATGCATAGAATGGTTTGGGTTGGAAGGGACCTTAAAGATTATCTAGTTTCAACCCCTCTGCCACAAATACACATTTTCAAAACACTGTATTTCATCTTAGTAGAGAATACGACAATACTGTAGGACAGGTTGCCTGTTTTATCTCTGTCCTTGTGTGAAATGCTGCAGTGCTACTAAGGCAAATTGGATGGGAAGTAACAATCCTCTACTCTAAGTGTTGGGCATTTTTAAATTCCTTACGGGAAATTAGAGGCACTAGATGCAGCAGGTTTGCTCTTGATTTGACAAGGACTGTCAGCCTAGAAAAATGCTGTGCAACTGTCATGAGAAGACTGAAGATACGTTTTTTATACTCTCCCAAGATACAAATCTACAACTCTAGACAAGCAACACAGATGGAACACTGTAAACTGCAGGGGGTGCATCACTGCCTTGAGTGAAAAAAGATTAAAGCCTCATAAACATGTGCTATAGTTACACACGCACGCACGCACACATTATCTACATCTTGCAAAATACACTCAGTCTAAACCAAAGCCAAGCAAAATCGTAGTGCACTAAGGTGATCCTGTTGAAGGCATACTGGACCAGGGGCAACAGTTCTGGTATGAGCTTATATATAAGTAAGTACATATAAGTAAGTAAGTATAACTTACTAATTGTTGCGTTAATAAACTGAAGTCTATTTAGGCCATGCACTTCTGTGAGCTAGCACCATATACTGCTCAGAACAGTTTCCCCTTGCAGACTATGTATTGTATTCTCAGATTTGAAGTAAACTTCATTCATTATGTGTTTGCCAGACAACTCATGTTTATATGATTGAAGTTCCTTGTCAAATGTACATATGACAAAATGAATAAATAAGATTAAGAGATTCTCTGGAAAAAAAATTATTGATGGGGCATTTACTTAGGGCCTGTTTATGTACAGTAAGCATAGCAGAACAGAATTCAAGTAAACTGCCTTTCATACTTTAAAAAAATAAACTTTCTATGTGTTTTCATTTCCATTAATTTAAGGGGATGTAATACTCCCCTTCATTTTTTAATAACAAACTTGGAATTTTAAAATTCAAATTTCTCTGAGAATTTAAAAATAGCTTTGTTTCCGTGTCCTAAATAAGAAATTACCATTCAAAAGTTAATCAATTTTTAGCAGCATTAGAAAACTTCACTTTCTTCTTAGTTTTTTTATGTCTTGTGTCACACCCTTCCACCTCTCCCTTGAAAAAATATTCTCATAGCAAATACCCTTTTTGCCATCTGATTTCAGTGCTATATGGACAGAGTTCACAATATTAATAATTTGCATTAAAAATACAAAGATTGTATAAGGTGATAGCTAAATTTTACATTTTCATGAGTGGAAAACATGACATACAAAATAAAATTAAGGTCACATAAAATAGGTGCCTGCTGAATTGTAATGAGTATTGTGTGCTCCAGACTATACAGAGATCATGGCTGTTTCAGCCATCCAAATGACTACATGCAACATCTTTTGTGAGTTTGGGAAGAGTGGTTTTCCCCTTCCATCAAACAGGCATTCAGGTTTCAATCTGAGAAAAAACTTTTTTTTCCAGTTCTTAGGGTGCTTGTGTGGAAATGAGCAGTTAGGTGCGTTTTTACCCCTCAAATTACCTGCAGGACAGATTTTTGCCAAATTGCAGTATGTATTCCATTGGTAACAGCAAACTAACTTTGGAAGCCCTGACGAATTTTTTTACTAGATTCTGGGTGTCCATTATTTTTTGTCCAAGACCCCAGTTGTCAGAGATGATAATTATTCTAGACAAATACGACAAATACAGCCACCTAGAAAAGTATGAATAAAATACAGTAATCCAGCTTTCTGTAGCTACTAGATACAATGAGCCAGAAAATACAGAATGTTGTCATCTTCTTAGAGTCCTTTGTCCGTGACTCCTTTTTATCAAAAAAGTATTGGGTACCATTATATATGTGTGTATGACTCCCTATCCTGATCATCTGTGTATGATGATCAAAGGGAACAGGATTATGTTACCTCACTTTCATACTAAAGCCATAAAGCTCACATAAACAGCACTTCACTGCCAGTCAGTAACCCACTATTTTTGATTTTCTTCTCTAGCTATAAATTCTTCTCTGTGTTCAGGGTTTTTTGAGGGGTTGGTTTGGGGCTTTTTTCTGCATTCATTAGTGAATTCTGGCTTTTCTCTATCATGAAATAGTTTTTTTCTTAAATTGAGCTTTCCTGATATGCAAAAAGTAAAAGCTGACATATATACTATGGCTTTAAAAAATAAATGTTTCTGTGCTATGTTACTATGTCAGGGAATCAGATTACAAATTTGCAAGCAATTAAGACAAAATAGCTAACCGTAACACACATAGCAAGCATAATGATTGAGGATATTTTTTGGAGCACAGGAAAAAAAAATTCACCTTCCATTTTAAAACAAGAAGTATTTAATTGGCATTTAACAGAAGCATTTGGATTCATGTGCACCACTAATGCAAAGTGACACCAACTTCAATCAGCTACAGTGACTGCAATAGAACTACTCCTAATTTGTAGTTAAGGGTCTAGCCCAAAACATACATACGTAGAGAATGCTACTTCGGTCTTATGTGGCTGATAAACCAAATGAAATAACTGCTTTCTGAAACATAAATACTCTTATCACTTAATATATAAATTAAACATTTGATAGTAATACTAGTATAGAAGCTATTATCTTTCTTTTTGATTTTTTTCTGTAGAAATTCTAGTCAGTGAGTTAGTCAATGACAAGCAATAAACTGCAAGGAGAGAGGAGAGAAAAAAATCCTTTATTTGCATCACTGGCCTCATTCTGTCAACATATCACCCAGATTGCTGGATACACACAGAGATGCATTCTGGCAATGCTAGGCAGGGACCTGCATTTCCTGCTGCCTATTTCAACTTATTAGTAATAGGATGATGCTTCTAGCACATCTGAAATAAATTAATATTGGATTATTTCAATTCAAAAAGGTGTCAGGAAAACACATTGCAGATTCATTCATCACAAACTTGAGACAAATACATTTTAAAAAAAGAGTACCATAGTAATTATGTTTACATGTATAATTGCCTAAAGCTGAGCCAAATGACAGAATATATTCTAACACTTTCCAACATGCCTTCAGTGCTGATTAAGCTACCAGTTCATAAAATGAATATAAATACAGTATTTTCATTACTAACAGTAACACAGACATTATTTTAAATTGTTTTGTTTTACTTTAGAAAGCATTTTATCTGAACTACCAAAAGATTATTTTTTTGTTGTTGCTGTTGATTCAAAGTTGTGTTCACTGGTCATTTCTTTGTTGTTCATTGATGATCATTTAGATCTTTTTGAATATCAGGGAAAAACAGTGCAGCATTATTTTTTTTAAGTGGCAGTAGGCTGTGCAAGAACAATTGCCAAACTTTACATAATTGACATAAGATAAGCACTGTTGGAGAAATGTTATAGAATTGTACCTAAACAATTTACATATAGCATAATACAATGTCAAAATAAGTCTGAGTAAATGTTTTAAAATTTACAGTACCTTATTGATAGGAAGATCAAAATAAACAAAACAAAAGGGATATTGATTCTGTGGCTGTTGACCAGGAAAACTCCTACCTGTAATAGATATAACACTTGAGCTAAGGCTGCAGATCTGGACCGTTGATTTGAACGTGCTGTATTCTGGTATTTTATTCACACTTCCCGTGTCTTCAGTAGGATTTCAGATACAGTTATATCCTACTCCAGGTAAGTAAATCTGTCAGCATTTCACTGGATGTGAGGATGAATTCAGATTTACTTGTCTTGCAGTCATGACAAGCAGATGAAATACAGATAAAGTAATAAAGATAACTTTAGCAGAAGAGTCTCAGCATGTTTAGTATCTTGCTCTTTGTGCATTTTACAAGTGAAGAGCATAAAAAACTTAGTTATCTGAAGTATTTAATACCTTATGATTTAAAATAAGCATCGTAATAGACTCTCAAATATTTTCAAAAACATTAGGCAGTAAACTGAAAAAGTAAAATTAATTATTTTTCATAAGTAATATCCAAGGCAGAGTGATGACTAACAAGTTTAGAACATTTCTGCAGTCTTCCTTCCTTAGTCTGCTGCTTTAAATCGTAACTACTAACAGTGAAATAATTACAACTAAAAGTATTGTTGCACAAGGCTTCCCAGCTATAGGTGGAAAACATATTTTTAAACATGCTAAATTTGTGACACATTTGAGCTTTAGAGGGAAAATGTTCCACACACCCAGTACTCTAGAGGAAAAGATACTGTACACTCTCAGCTTATTCCATTTCAGAAAGCCCTCAGGCCCAAAATCTCTCTCTCCTAACCATAAAGGTTGAAATGGAATACAGGACATGAGAAGCTCAAAATGCACTTGGGATGCAATCCTCTTGGGACTTTAAATATTAACATGAAAAATGTTACAACCTTGGGCTACCAGGCAGCTGAGACAGAAAGCAAAACACTGTGAAGAGTCACTTTCCCTTCTGCTAATCTCTCCTTGTGACAATAACACACAATTACATAGAGATCTGGCTGCAGGCAATAGATCATTTATGCAAGTTGCCCAATGTACTGCATATATTTCTTTAATCAGTCTGCCATTTCACAAAGATATGCATCGTGATTATCATCAGAGAATTCAGAGCTCGATCTTATTTTCATTGAAATAAAGTTAACAGTGGCTTCAGGTACTTGAATTGCAGCCTCTAGCCGGTAACAGTACGTAGACCGCACAACCTTCTGGCCTGCAGGAATGGTACCTCATCACAATTCAAAAGGCCTAGGGAAATGACACTTTCTTCAGACCTCCTGCCTGCACCAATCACAATAAATTAAATCTTCAGGGATTCTGTTTCAGCTAATCCTGTCTTACCAAGTTCTCCAGTCATATAAATGGAAAACAATTGCATGTCTTTAGTTGCAACTGGATATGGATTACACTAATGGTAATTCAGGCCATCTTGCTCTCAAATCTCAATAAATCAGATTACGCTTTACACACAAGCATAGGAACTAAACCAGACCCCTGTGAGACACAATACTAGGCAAAAAGAGGCAAGAAAATATCTAGGTTCAAAAGTATGCTGGCACCATCTGCTGTCCCAGGTAGCTTAGAAAAATAAGCCAGTCCCAAAGAAATGCAGGACTGAAAGAAAAGGCACAGGTTTTTTTATACTCTTCAGTTTGATTTACTTCAATTTTTAAGCCTTCAGGGTGTTCTAGTGTCATATATCCATGCTTTTCTTTCTCAACAACCAGAAAACATAGGCATTTTCTTAAATTAAAAAATAAAAAGCCAAGATATTTACATGAATATATCATCAAATTTCCAGTAGACAAAACCTTTGGGGAAAAAAAATAGCAACTACCTTGACACTTGAACTTCAATCAGGGGAGCTGGCAAAGTTGGAGAGAGATTCATCACACACTTCACCTTTCTAGATAATTAGCCGGATCTGCAGTATCAGAGAAGAGATGATGTAAAGCTGTGGTAAGGCAAAGTTATAAATCACAGGGTCAAACCTCATTTACTTTTATGTTAAATGGCTTAAATCAAAGTGAAATTCTTATGGTAATTTAACCAGAATTTGGGTTGCAGTAGGAAATTCTAACATTTAGTTCAAAATCTACAAAGAGCCACTTTTTTATTCTATGGGTGTTGTGGGAGATATATAGATGTAGATATATATTTTAATGTTTTTAATACTAATCAGTAATATGTATTCTTTACACTTTTTTTAACCTTATAATGAGACATGCTGTTTTTTATAAAGATTTGTGCAACATATTTTAAACAGAAACTCCAAATTTTCAATTTCTGCCTTACAGTGTTCTTTAGATTAGTTAGACTATCCACACTTTATGTGGATTTTACTATTAGTTATTAGTCATCAAGCTGTCCTATATGTTTATGTAAGAAAGGAGTTAAAACAGATTAGAGCTACATTTGTACTGAAAAACTGTAAGGAATTCTGCCTATGAGAATGAAGTATAAATCACATAACTTTTAATAAATGTCTGATTTGATAGTCAACATGGTTGTGTCTTCTTGATGAATAATACCTAGAAGTTAGCAAGTCTGTCATAGTTGGGAATGGCACTGAGTTTGTATTTATAAACCTATAACCAAATGAAAGATCCTTTTTTTAAGTGCAACGATTTCATTATAATCTTTTAGTTTATCATCAAACAAATACCTGTACTCTGGCACTCTGTAAAAAATTACAGCATGAAATTTCCTTCTAGCCTTTGGAAACCAACAGTCAGTGTATATTGGTAGATTCTAACCCATTCACATCTATTTCAGTTTATCCATACCTCAATCATTGTGACCAAATAACTGAAGAGAAACTAAATTGTTTCAAAGCTTTTTGTAAAATGGAAGGAACAGTTTTTTCTTCAAAGCTCCAGGCTTACCAGGCAGCTGTTAATTTACTGTGACTTCCTTCAGCAGTAGCTAAATTGGATGCATGTAAACCAGGGAAAATTTTGCAAAAAAGTAAAGAAGTGTGCTGTTGGGACAACTTCTTTACGTGATGTTATAGAATTGTTAACAAAAAAGCCACACTCCTTTTGCAGACAATGGCTCTATTGATGTGAATCCTGGTTAGCATCCTTCATGTACGTAATTCTGCACCACTCGATACATAGTCACAAAGACTGTATTATTCCCTAAGCAGGTCCCTGAACTGTGAAGATAGAACACAGCTATATTGTGCCTGTACCTCTGCTATGGGCAAACATCACTGGGGACAGGAAGCCTGTTCTCTTGTAGTGGTGTTTCAGTGATGGTTTAGCAGTCTGATCTACTGATCACTGATAAATCTTGACAAACAAAAATTGAACAGAAAATAAATTGTCATCCAAATTTCTTAAATGCAATGGATCTATGCTTTTCAATAATGGAAGGTGGAGGGAATACATCAAACTGCTGGAAACATGTGAGAAGGGAAAAAGACATGCATTTATTTACTCCAACAGCAGATATTCAACAGACCTTCTGTACTAAGAGAAATTTCAAACCCCATAGTAGAAGTCAACATTAAAAGAATTCCTGTCATACTTGGGGCATATAAAACAGTGTCCATATTTCATGTGGAAAAAAAATTTATTGTGGTAAGATGCAGATTTACGTAGAGGTGGGGGAGGGGACTGTCAACAAATGTTAAACAAACCTTTATTTTAAAAGAGAAAAGAAATAATGAGTTAAATAGTAAAGGAAAATAATTATGTATCATATAAAGAGAACATTCAATAGATAAAATTAAGTGGGGTACCATTTCTTATGTATTTTATGTAAATACGTTATTTGAGTATGTTGATTCTCATTCATTACGTTGTTATTTTTAGATATATTAGATGATTTTTTTCCTCTCAATATAAATCCACATTGTTTGAATACTCACTGTAGTGTGAATAGAATGCTGATGGTTATAGAAATATTTAATTGAGAGATAATTCTTATGATATAAAACTTATTTTGTATAATACGCTTCTAATGATAGAAAATGACAATATGAACATTAACAACCAAACGTTGAATCAGATGCTGAGCCAATGAACATTTTTTCAGACAAACTAAAGGCATGGTGGCTGTTCTTGGATTTTAAAGATACATCTCAACTCTGTAAGTTTTACCCAGTTAATTAGAATGACTAACAGTCATTGAGCTGACAGCTACAATTAATTTTTTTCCTGACAGAAATAGTTTATTTTTTTTCTACATGCAGTTGCTTGTATACTTACGGGAAAGCAAAAAAAAAAAAAAAAAAAAAGCACTTCAAAATTAGTTTTCCTTGAAGAACTCCTACCTAACTGTTTCCTTTGACTAAAGCTAAGTTTTAATCACAAATGTCTAACCTGTTCAAGTATTTTGGCATTGGTCTGTGTATTATCTTTACACATCAGTGTCAAACAGACATGCAGGATTTTCTGGATGGCTGAAAAGAATTTGGCACTAAATACAGATATGTTTATTAGTGCATGCAAGAGTGCAGTATGTATTTCTAAATAAGTGTTTTTAAATTTGTTATTTCTTTGTAAGTATAAGGGGAACTGGTACTGACTTATGCTCAGTAGATTTTTCAGATGTATCTATTTAAAATGCAAATGTGTGTATATGTGAACTCCAGGATCTATATCTCTAAAAAACCTCTTTAAATGTTCAAACTCCTAATTATATTTTTCAAAAGGTTCCTGGGGATTCTTTCACTCAGACCACCTTTCAGTTTTTAATTTACTTTATTAAATTTTCTATAAATCATGATATTGCCAACTTCTATGGAGTTCATTAACATATCAGAAGATAATTTATCAGTCACATCTCATATATTGCTTCTCATGCATCATTTTGTCATTTCTCTGCTTTCATTCTTTGTATGAACTAAGGAAATCTTATTTCAAATTTATATTAAGCCAGTACATATAGATTTTAACAATTTAAAGTAATCTAGATGCTTAAACTAGCTAAATTTACATATGCCAAATTTAAAAACTTTTTTTGCTTGATAGATGAAAATATTCTGAACTGCTGGAGTAAGTAAAAGGTAAAATTTTAGATTCATCAATGATGGCAAAATCTTGCAATCACAGATTAGTAATCATCTATGCACAACTAAGAATGATTTAGCTCTAACAGTGTTAAAGGTGTTGATATAGCAAGACTTCTGTTTTCTGTGCAGTCTTGGACAAGTCACTTAAGCCTCCTTGAATCCCAGAGTGTTTCTGTAGGATAACAATCAGAAGAATGGAGTAGTGTCCTAAGTAAACACTTTCCTTCCAGCATATGTAAGGTGCTATGGAACAACTACAGGCGTCCCCACTTGGAAAATGCAGTGTTCCTATTTCATGGAAGCATAGTGAAGATTAATCATTCAAGACTGTAAGACAATCAGACACACACAAAACCAAAAGTAGACACATAAGTAACCACACGTCTGAACTAATATGATTGAAGTGGTACTAAAAATGTTTTTGCTAGCTGTCCATCCGAATGCCTTCTTTGCTTCAGTCTTCACTGCTAAGACCAGCCCTCAGGAATCCCTGACTCCAGAAGTGAGAATGAAAGCCTGGAGAGAGAAAGACTCTCCACTGGTCAATGAGAATTGGATTAGAAATTACTTGAGTAAACTGAACACACATAAATTCATGGGGCCCAATGGACTGCACCCACGAGTGCTGAGGGATCTGGCTGATGTTGCTGCTCTACCCCTTCCCATCATTTTTGAAAGATCATGGAGAACAGGTGAGGTGCCTGAGGACCAGAGGAAAGCCAATGTCACTCAAGTCTTCAAAAAGGGTAAGAAGGAAGACCCTGATAATTACAGGCCAGTCAGCCTCACCTCCATCCCTGGAAAGGTAATGGAGCAGCTCATTCTGGAGATCATATGTCAGCACATGGAAGAAAAGAAGGTTATCAAGAGTAGCCAACATGGATTCACTAAAGGGAAGTCATGTCTGACTCATCTGATAGCCTTCTATGATGGTGTGACTGAATGGGTAGATGCAGGAAGAGCAGTGGATGTTGTCTACCTTGACTTCACCAAACCTTTTGAAACTGTCTCCCATAACATCCTCATGGGTAAGTTCAAGAATTGTGGGTTAGAAGAAGGGATGGTGAGATGGGTTGAGAACTGACTAAAACAACAGAACTCAAAGAGTTGTGATCACTGGTGCAGAGTCCAGTTGGCGACCTGTAACAGTAGTGCTCCCCAGAGGTCAGTGCTGGGTCCAGTCTTATTCAACATCTTCATCAATGACCTGCATGAGGGGATAGAGTGTGCTCTCAGCAAGTTTGCTGATGATGCTAAACTGGGAGGAGTGGCTGATATACCAGAAGGCTGTGCTGCCATTCAGTGATATCTGGACAGACTGAAGAGCTGGGCAAAGGGAAACCAAATGAAGTTCAACAAGGGCAAGTGTAGAGTCCTACACCTGGGGAGCAATAACACCATGAACCAGCACAGGTTAAAGATAGACCTGCTGGAAAGTAGCTCCGTGGAGAAGGACCTTGGTGTCCTGGTGGTCAACAGGTTAACCACGGGGCAGCAAAGTGCGCTTGTGACCAGGAAGGCCAATGGTATCCTGGGGTGCATAAAGAATAGTGTGGCCAGCAAGTCAAGGGAGGCTCTTCTCCCCCTCTACTCTGCACTAGTGAGACCACATCTGGAGTACTGTGTTCAGTTCTGGTCTCCACAGTTCAAGAGAGACAGAGAATTACCAGAGAGAGTCCAACGGAGAGCTAGAAAAATGATTAAGGGACTGGAATGGCTCTCTTATGAGGAAAGGCTGAGAACCCTGGGACTGTTTAGCCTGGAGAAGACTGAGAGGGGATCTTATTAATGTTTACAAATATCTGAAGGGTGGGTGTTGTGCCCTGTGATAGGACAAGAGGTAATGGTAGTAAGGTGAAACACAGGAAAAAAACACGAGGAAAAACTTCTTCACTATGAGAGTGACAGAACACTGCAATAGGCTGCCCAGAGAGGTTGTGGAGTCCCCTTCTCTAGAGACTTTCAAGACCTACCTGAATTTGTTCCTGTGTGGCCTGCCCTAGGTGTTCCTGCTGCAACGGAGGGGTAGAGAAATGATTAAGGGACTGGAACATCTCTCTTATGAGGAAAGGCTGAGAACCCTGGGGACGTTTAGTCTGGAGAAGAGACGACTGAGAGGGGATCTTATTAATGTTTACAAATATTTGAAGGATGAGTGTCAAGTAGAAGGGGACAGTCTCTTTTCTGTGGTGCCCTGAGACAGGACGATGGGCCAGTCACAAACCGAAACACAGAAAGTTCCACCTCAACATGAGAAAACATTTCTTTACTGTTAGGATGACGGATCATTGGAACAGGCTGCCCAAATGGGTGGTGGAATCTCCTTCTGTAGAGACTTTCGAAACCCATCTGGTTATGTTCCTGTGTGACATCCTCTAGGTGAGCCTGCTCTGGCAGGGGGGTTGAACTCGATGATCTCCAGAGGTCCCTTCCAACCTCTAACATTCTATGATTCTATGATCTGCCTCCATTAGAAACCAGTTTATCATTTGCACCTACATTCAGGTGAAATGCATAGTATCAAATTGCATCTACACCTTTTCTGAGGTCCCCTGATGTCTAGAGTGACAGAAAGGAGCTACTGCATAAATGAGATTCAATCTTAAGACAGCAGATATTGCAATCTTAAGACAGCAGTAACCAGAGGTATATTTTACAAAATTAAGTTATAGCATGCAGACTATAATTAGATAGAAGAGAACTCCATGTGGATTAGTAGCAACTGGAGAGTCACTAAGACTTTAGGTCAGTTAAACATATTATTGTCTGAATTTTTAAAAATACTAAAAAGCCAAGTCCTGTGCACAATGGCTTTAGCAGATCAAAAAAAGTCCCATTTTAAAACTTTATCTTATAAACAGAGGATGATTCCATAAATATCTGATGAAACCCATCACTGAGGGTAATAACAGCTATATGATTTTGTAATAGCACTTTTGCAGTAGTGAATATGGAAGAATTTATGGAATGGAGACACCAAGCAGAAGCAGAAGAGGCTATAGATACTCTTTCTCAACATTTTTCAGGACTGCAACTATAATAGACAGTTGTGAGCAACTGAGAGCAATGATCAGTATGAGATTCACCTCACCTAACATTAGATGCTTACATTGTAGCTACCTGTGATATCAATGCCCAGAAAAGATTAGAAGTTTGGAAGTATGGCTCTTTGCATATTGAAAATACAGTTATTTGTATATTCTAAGTTAGTTAAAGTGAGCATAAAAAAAGCCTGGTTTGACTTTTGCAATTATGTACCTAGTAATTTGCTTAGTAACATCTTTTTTAATCAGAAATAGGATCATTAATAATAGGATACCTCTGTCTACACCAAAGCCTATAGAAAGAATGATGAGCTGGCCAACCAACTAGCCATGAACAATTGTTGAAGACTGCCAAATTTAAGTGAAACTGGGGAAAAAGTAATTCCAGCAGGGGGAGATCACAACAACCGACTCATGGACCACCTACTCCAATTATACCACCTCCTCAAAAGAACAAGAAAATGAATAGCTAAAGAATTGGGCAGAGCATGCATGGTGATTTACATAGCAAGCAAGGGTGTTTTAACCATACATAGAGGTAAATAACAGTGCATATGTATTAGAAAGATCAATATAATTAAAATTTTGTGTATAAATAACTGGTCTTTTAGGATGTTGATGTGCAGGTTTTGACTAGGCACCTATGATTATGCTCCCATAAGAATACAGAAAATACCTCCATATGTGTGACTGGCAGTTGCATATCAGGTGATAGACCTGGTTTTGGGAAGACACCTGTATATAAGTTAATTATCTAGATTTGTTCAAGAGGGAGTAATATGAGCAGGGGAAGAAATATTCACTTCTGGAACACAGTTCATCTGACCTATTTTAGACATCTATGCAAGATAATACAAATCATGCCCTAAAAGTATCTATTTCCATCACTGAAATCTTCAAAAGAGTTAACACTTGCAAATATTTACACTGAAAGTGTTTGAGTTTGTACAAAGGAATCTTACCCAAATTGCTGTCAATGAGAAGAGCAAATGAAAAGTGTTTCTCTATAAACTTGGATGAAAACAACCATATTCATCCCCACTCTGGCAAACAAAAAATCTATTGTGGCCATAAATAATTCTGGGACTTCAAGTTGAGATATTTGCTTTAAATCATATACCTCCTATTTTTTATATGTCACTGTGCTCTAGATCCTTGTTTTTGAACCCGTACCCAATTTATTTTATCAGTAGCATTCTGCAAAGTACTCAAAGGAATTTTTTTCTATTACTTCCTGTTAATGAACCCTTAAATGGTGGATACAATTGACTACTGACTTGTCTCAATGACCTCCTGAAACAGCAAATGCCAATGAACGATTATACTCAAGGAAAAAAAGTCTCTTTGTCCTTTAGTTTCACTTTATCTCCTTACTTCATACTTTGAGATAGAGATAAAAAGAAGACAGTATAATTTCTTACTAATCTTCTCACCTCAATCAAATCCCTATTTATTCACCTTATTCAGAATGAATTATCCTGGTTCTTTTCAAGCTCTCTTTGTTTCTATAGAAGTACTACTATACCTTTAATCACTTTCTTAACACCTATCTGGACTCCTTCAATCTCAGCTTTATCTTTCTCAGGCAGCTGTCAGAGAAGGCTCTGGGATCTCAAACGTGCAGAAATACAAGTAACAGTTTCTTACATGGGGTTTCTCAGATCACCAGTGAGCCTGTGCATGCACTTGTTCATTCCTTGAATTTAAAACACAAGATGTTCTTGTATCAGTTTATAACGTAAATTATCTTCTAGATTACACAATAATATGAGGTAGGATTTGTGAAAGTTTCAAATGACAACACAAACTTGTAATCTTTTGTTAATGTCATTTAGTCAGGAAAACAAAGTGGCAGTCTGCCAAAGCAAGTATTTTACAACTACAGGGAAGTACTATGGGAAAATATTGCAAATTGCATGATGGAAAATACAGGCCTAACAGTCAGCCACAGAACCAAAAACAAGTATAAAGAACAGAATGAGTTAAGAGAAAAGAACAAGCTGTATAAATTTTTTTTAAAAGATAGAAAATTAGTTGATTTAGGGAATCTGCTAGGTGGAATGAGGAAGAGTGGTAGAAGAAAGATACAAGAGGAGATTAGGGATATTTTACTCTGGCAAAAGTGTCAGAGAAAATTAATTCACAAAAAAGCCCATATACATTTTCTTTCTGACTCCTATAAAGTTTATCTAAGAGACAGACATTCTTTCCCCCCTCTCTTCTCCCCACCAAAGAAATGTACAATGATGAAACGAGACCTTTTACTCCTTTATACCAAGGTGGATGCCAGGGAGAAAACATTAAAGATAAATATTTCTAGGACAAAAATTTAACTATCTTTGTAAAATTTTGTTGTTGGTCAGAAAAGAAGGACACAGGTGGCATAACACAGCTTAATGATCTTAAAGTAAAATCATCACACAAACTCTTGAAAAATTTCCTACATATTTTTCATATAGCATTGACAGAGTATTTGGGCCAAATTAATTAACTGTTGATACCAACCTAGTTACGTGAGGGATAAATGAGAGTCACATTTTCTTTAAAAATTTGCAGCTGTTTTAAGTCGAAGAAAAAAGAAGAAACAGCACTCTACCTGAAAACTTCTTAGATTCTCCAGGACCACGGGAGAAAGAAAGAAAGGGAGGGGAAAAAAAAAAAAAAAAAAAAAGAAAGAAAGAAAGGTTTGTAGAGAACTGGAAAAAACTTTAAGAATATAGAAGAGCCAAGTTCACTGAAAAAAACATTCTCTTTTCATCAAAGGTTTTTAAATGTTTTTTAGACAAATTTTGTAGCACCAGCATGACATCAAGTGGCTACTCAAGCCAATTACTCCACACCTGCTGGAAACAGTCATTGTGACATCTCCTTAATAAGCTATTCCTACTGTGTAAACATATTACCAACAACTGGCTCTATTTTAAATTCAGTTTTTGCATGTCCTGATTTCAAGTCCTCTGTACTTTCCTCAAGTGTCTCTCCAGAAATAATAAACCTAGAATCCTTCCACCTCATGAAATAAATCTCTGTTTCATCTAATACCTTTCAATTTAGGAAATCAGAAATACAGATTTCTTTTGATTTAACAAGTTTATTAAACTTTGTAATAACTGGAATAATTTGGCTTAGCTAGTCAGACTAACTAGAGGGAAAGAAATTCATCTAATACCTTGAAAGATCTTGGTGTGTAAGGCAGATTATTAATAAATGGAAGAAATTTCACAGTTTAATATAGTGAGAACAATCATTCACTGGAACAACCTCTCCAGTGACATGGTAGAGTGCCCACTGCTGGAGGATTTCAAGATGTTTCTAGATAGTCTCATCTAGGCTCTCTTTCCCATCAAAGGCTGGACCAGATGACCTCTTTCAAGGTTCCTTCCAACCTGGGCTATTCTATGATTCTATATTTTAGCCAAATAACAGCTGTAGCTTCTGATAAGCTTGTATTAAGACTTACTAATGTTCTATATGAATTTATTGAAAGCTTAAAGTTTTCCACAATCCTTTTGTTCTTTCCTTTTTCCTTAGTCTAAATGTACTTGAAAAGACTGTCCATTCTGAAGATGTCTTGCAAAATATACCTACAGGAGTTTTGTCCAAACCTTGTCTTGGCAGCAGTTTCTACTCTGCTTGCACGTCAACTAGTATCTTCATTCAAATACTCAAATGACACCAAGCTGTCGAGTTCTGCCAAGAGTTCCTGTAAGTTATGTTGTCACGTTGTTATTTAAAAGCTCTGACTGACTCTGGGAAGGATGTTTTTTATCTGCTATGAAGCCCACAGTAAGCAGATCTGAGCTTATTCCTAGAAAAACAGGCCTTAAGGAAGCTACTCATCTAGAAGAACTAGGCTGCCCTTCAGAGACTGATAATCGCACAAACACCCTCAGGGACTTTTCTAACAAGACAGTCACCTTGTCTTGAGCTTTGGTGTTTCAGAGCTGGACTTGATGAGCAATGACAGCTCTCAGTCATGTCAGACTCTGGAACTAATAAACTTCTTTCAAATGACAGACAAAAAACCTGCTGCACTTAATCTGTGATTTTATGGTCCTAGGTACAATATACGTTTTTAAAAGTATTAGTCCTCTAAATATCTACACATTCTTTTTTTCTAAAATTACATATTCATATTGAAAGTAGTTTTGGAACAATATAAGCACTAGAGTTTTAGGCATTATCAGGATTAATTTAACCAGTGTTACAATACTAACAATTTAGCAATCACCAGAGGCAACATAAATACTTGAGTCTGTTTTCACTGAAAGTCACAACAAAATGTGTGAGTTATAACAGGAATAGATTTATGGTCCTAATATTTTTAATACTTTATTTTTGAATTTTTAAAATATTTTCTTTTAGTAGAACTTTGCAAATTCAAGCATCTGTAAAGTTTTGGCCATTACCTCTTCAAAGACTTCAAACTACTACTAGCAGCCCAGTATTAGAAGTAACTGGTCAAGTGTTTAGCTGGAGTAGTTCATTTGACTTCTTCTAGTGATATTCCCTTTTTATGTCCACCTTTGGTAGCTCTATCAATTAATTTTCTTTTCTCACTCTAGGACTGACAGTATTTGTTCATTATTTCTTTGCTTTTCTTTGTTCAGAATATTTTTGACCTTTCATTTTTAAGACAAACTAGGGAGTGAGATGTAACCTTTGAATGGATATTTGATTGTCATGATTCACAGGTAAGAAATTATGCACCTATTTCAGTTTTAGATTGAAAATAAAGACTATAGAATTAAGCACTAGCCAGCTGACATAATTTAGTCATTGGCTGTAGAAAAATGTCAAAGAATGGAAACATGGGACATTCATCAAAAGCACTTCATACATATTACTTCAAATAATATTTGATAAATAGCTATGAACATTTCATAATCACATTAAAAAAAAAACCCTGAAAGCTAGACAGGAAATCTCATTTTTTAATAAAGGACAGATATTGGTGGATGAGAAGCTCAACATGAGCCATCAGTGTGCTCTTGCAACCCAGAGGGCCAATCGTATCCTGGGCTGCATCAAGAGAAGCGTGGCAAGCAGGTCGAGGGAGGTGATTC
>WTSP01001510.1:9647-30842 GCA_025331215.1 Actenoides lindsayi | reverse complement strand
GGCTCTGAGCAACCTGCTCTAGTGGGAGGTGTCCCTGCTCATGGCAGGGGGGTTGGAACTAGATGATCTTTAAGGTCCCTTCCAACCCTGACGATTCTATGATTCTATATAACCAATTAGGAAACCTGTTTTTATTGTTGTCATAATCATGTTCCAGTTTCCAAAATTTATTTTGCAAAGTTTTCAGTCTTTTTCTTTAAATTAAGGCTAGTATTATGTGAGTGTCAGAGAGAGAGCATGAGCAAGAACAAGAAGAGAGCAAGAGCATGTCAGCACATAAAAACTGCTGAAAGTCATTTGCCATAGGCTTGAGCTAGAATGATAGAAACAATTGTACAACAAAAAAAAACTGTAACTACTGAAGAATCTCTATTTGGATTCCTTTTTAACAATAATTCAACATCTTTGCTAATACTGTCATCACTGCTGAAATTCAAACATTTCCAAGTACAGGAACAAAGGAATTGTAAAGCAGCTTTCAGCATAAAGCCAAGGAGAGATGTTTTCTCTCCAAATTCCAAGAGAATTTGCACCCCTATTTTCTTTTGGCACAGAAAACACTGAGAAAAAGAATGTAGTCTAAGTACCAAATAGTATGTTTGGCTACCTTCCTTTTTAAGAGTGGGGAAGGATCTTTACTGGAGGAGAAGAGGAAGAAATCATAGACTCATAGAATGGCTTGAGTTGGAAGGAACCTTAAAGATCATCTAGTTCCAGCCCCCCTGCCATGGGCAGGGACACCTCCCACTGGACCAGGTTGCTCAGAGCCTCATGAGTGAGAGAAATTGAGATAATGGGGAAAAAATAAGTTACTGAAGCAATCACATTGAGTGCTAAGTATTTTGTAAACACTGGAATTACATTGCTTTGATTTAATTGCTTTAATGAGAAAATATCCAAAAGTTGAAATAAAAATCTGTTAATCCATTATCACCTAGCAATGTCAGTCTTATTTTACGTTTATTTTTTGAGCGTCAGATCTTTCCTTACCTGATGGAAATTCACATAGTTCCATTGACTTAGCTGTAACCAGCTAAGTTTCATGAGCTGTGTGTAGCCTAGTATCAGCAGGAAACGCAACTTTTATAACTGTAATGTCTGCCACGATTATAACAAATTACTTTTTCCTCTATTAAACTTGAGGTATAATTAGTCACAAAGAAGGAACAGGGAAAAGAAAAACTTTTAAAATCCATTTCTGGTCCTACTGACATACATAGAACTTGATATTGCAGATTGAAAAATTATAAAACAACTAGATAAAATAACATAGTTGTATTTGACTCATTGATGCAATCCTGCATCATGATTATAGCCACCAAGAGCGCTTACACTGTTGCTTTGTCAACTGCAGTTTGAAAAGCTTCAGAAACAGAATAATACAGGATTAGACCCTTTTATCGACAGACCTACATTTTTTTTTGTTACTGGCATACTGGTAGCATCACTTATGGCTACTTGTTATGTCCTTATCTTGTTTTAGCTCCAGCTAAGCTTGGCCTTAGAGATCTCATCCCTAAGTGCTCAGGCAATGGTTTTATAGTATCTTTCTTTGGCACTTATTCTTGTTTCCTCTTCCTATATGCCCTCTTTTTGCATTAAGAAACCGTAGCCGTCTAGTGTGTGTTAGTAATTGTCTGGTTTTGAGCAGGAGGTTGAACTAGACCATCAAAGGTCTCTTCCAACCAATATTTCTATGATAGTATGAATACCCATTTTCACTAAGTATTGATTTCTAAACTGATATTAACTATTACATTAAAACCAGTACATATAAAAATCGGGGTTTAGTACAATTTACTCATCTGCATACAGCCAATACTAGTTTTCAAAGCCACAGGATACCACACCCACCTAGTAATCAATGGTTATTAGCTCAGAAAAAAAGCTATTTTGACAAAAATTTTGGTGTTTACACTGAACTGTCATTATTTACATGAAAAGATTTTGTTCAAAGAACTATTACTGTGATGGTTGTTAATATCAAAAAAAAAAGAGAAGGATGAGAGTTTCAGGTCCTAGATGTTGATTATTGGCTTGTATCATCTGATGATGCACATAGATGGTTTAGGTTATAAAGACAGGTAAAAAAACCGTTTTATATTTTCCACACATATTCAATTCCCTTCTCCTTTCCATTTCATCACAATAATTTACACATGTTCAAAGTGTATGCAATTTGTTACCAAACTGGACTAGTTTCATTTAACACCTAATTTCACTCTCCATATGTGCAAATTAATACATGAGGTGCAAACCCGTGGAGAATTAGGATTCAAGACAGAAAATTATTATCTGGTGATTAAAATTTCATAATAGAATGAAAGTTCATCTGAGGCAATCCCAAGAGTACTACTAAGTACACACAAAAATATTTGAAACTCTTAGTTCTGTCACCTGGCAAGAGGACAGAGGTTTGGCATAGCCCAAGGATGCAAACTAGATAGGAGTTACAGAATCACAGGATTACTGAGGCTGAAAAAGACCTCTGAGATCATCAAGTCCATCCTATGACCCAACACCACCACATCAGCTAGACCATGGCAGTGGGTGACACATCTAGCCTTTCTTTAAACACATTCAGGGACTGTGACTTCACCACCTCCCTGGGCAGTCCATTCCAATGTCTAATCACCCTCTCTGTTGGGAAGTGCTTCCTGATATCCAACCTAAACCTTCCCTGGCACAGCAGGCCATGCCCTCTTGTCCTGTCATTAGTTGCCTGGGAGAAGAGCCCAACCCCCACCTGACTACAACCTCCCTTCAGGTAGTTGTATAGAGCAACAAGGTGCCCCCTGAGTCTCCTCTTCTCCAGGCTAAACAACCCCAGCTCCTTCAGCCTCTCCTCATAAGCCCTTTGTAAGTCCCTTCACCGGCCTCACTGCTCTCCTCTGGACTCGTGCCAGCACCTCAATATCCTTCTTGAAGTGAGGGGCCCAGAACTGTACAGAGTACTTGAAGTGAGGCCTCAAGATGAGGCCTCACAGAAGAGCATCCAGAAATAGCTGTTCCTAGCAGTCTCAAACTCTGTACCACTGGGATGTCCTAGGCAAACTAGGCAGCAAAAACAAAATGTAGTGGAACGTATGTGCCCAAGTTTCCTTGTGGACTTTGCCTCCAGACTTGAAGAAATTAAATCCTGTCAAAGGCAAAACAGTCTGAAACACTCAGGGAATTTTTTTTTACTTAATTTAATGTGTTGTCAATTAACACAAACTTGTAATCACTGATTCAGTTATTGGGAAAAAGAAAATAATAATTAAACAAATACTTACAGAAATATCTTCCCACTTCCTTGGGCTCAGCTCAAGCCAAACTCCTACTCTTTCCAACTTGCAAGTCTCAACTTCTTTTATTTTCACCATGGGTTATGTTCTGTTCATCCCAGTTCCCTCAGTGAGGTGACAGGCAGTGCAGGAAGTTGGCATCAAGTGTGTAATGTTTCTTTCTGCAACCCATTTCCTGGGCCAGAAAAATGAGGTAGACAAGTAATGAATGGTAACAGCAAGACGAAATTTTTGTTACAGGAACATCCAGTCACCAGTATTTGCACTAGGAAATAATGAAGCTTTCTTCTGGGAAGACTATATTGGAACAAGGCTTCTCGATTTTTTTGCCTTCTTCAAAGTATTAAAGAAAAGGTAAAGTCCCTAGAAAAAAATGTTGTCATGCAAATTTGCTGCAAACACAGTATGAGCCACAGCAGGCAGATTCCAAAGTAATAGGGTGAAAAAGGACTTCACTTCAAACTTAAAAGCTATAGAAAAAGCCTGTAGGATGCTGAAACAGAGCTAAAAGGCTATCCTTCAGCTAGATTGATTTAAAGAAATTTCAGCCTCACAAAAAGTGAAGATCTTTCCATAAAGGGAAAGAATATTTTACTTAAGTCTAGACAGTGTAAACAAACAGAATACATAAATAGCTGGTGCGTGTAATCATCAGGTGAGGAAAAAGCTGAACAGACATGAAATTAATTTGCCGTTTCCATGGATAATTGGAGTTATTGTATGCTCTAATATGAAACACCTAATTTGAATGCCTAAACTAAGAAACCAAGTTTCTATGCACAAACACAGAAGCTTCCTGGACTATAACACCTAAGCATTAATTTCTTTTGCACTCCCATGCAAAGAAAAGATAAGGCTGTACTTTTGACCCTATTTCTGCTTGAAAAGGCTTGCATCTGACATCACTTTATTCTTTCTCACTAATGAAATGAAATTGGCATCTAGTGGCAACACCCTGACAGCAACAACCTGCAGGAATTTTTACTATTGATTTCTTCATTGCCAGGATTTCACTCATTCATGGCAGAATAACATGAAAAATTTCAGAAGTTGTTTCCACATCAGGAGAGTCAGCTTACATGGAAGAATGCAAGATTGTGCTGATATATCCATGCTAACTCAGGTTCCAAATGTGATAGGTGAGAATTATTGCCTTGTTCTGCCCTGGGCAACTTACTCTGCTTTATCAGCAAAGCAACTAGCCTAAGAAAACATTGATCTTCTACAGCTATAGTGCTTTCAAGATCTAGGCAAGTACATAGTACTGCATTGTGCCATGTCAACACTTGTCAGCAGCTGAATTTATGTGAAAACATAGTGTTCAGTCTTCTAGGCTGAATTCTCTGGTTTGAACAAAAATATAAATGAGAACTGATTGATTGACCACATACCAGAAATAACTGAGGAGTAAAAAAGAAAATTAAATGGGAAGATAACCAATATTTCAGTTATGTATGTGTGTATGCCTATGAATGGTTGCAGCTGAGCGACAAGGGACAGGGAGAATTTAAAATCTCACTGCTACTTCCCTGTCATTTATCATTAATTGCATGCTGGACAGGACTGAGCCAGAAGAAAGACTGTACAGTCTAATTTTACTGCAAATTAAACTTAAATTTTGAATAGCCTTTTTTGTTTAATTGTATTTTCAGATTTACTTTTATATGGCTATAAAAGATGTGACTGTAACCAGGAAACTCCTCTCTCTCTCTGGAGGAAGGGGTGAATTTGCTACTCTAAAATTCATCACCCAGCCAATCTTAAATAGCCCATGTCTTTTGCACTCTGAAGTTCATTGCTTCAGGGTTTTGGTTCTTTGAGAAATGCAAAAAGCCCTGTAATCAATAGACATAAGAAGTAGAGTCTCAACATGAAAATTTTCTTCTGACTATATGCCAGACACTGTTTTTGTCTATTACTTTAAGTTCAAGTGTCAGTGCTTATAGTAAAATGATACATACTTGTTTTTCTAATTAATACAGTATATAAGTAATCTCTAGCATAAAGATAACAAAGGATATATGAAAGATACTTCTCTCTCTACACAATATACACTGACAGTGTATATACTGACCATCTCAGGCAAATACAAATTCATCATAGGAATAGGTCAGGGACTAGAACCATTCGTGAAGTGTTGATGGTGAAAATATTCACAAAAATATTCCATGCCATAATCTTTTCTACATCTTCTCTGGAAAGAAGGCACATCTACGCCGATATTTACTACATAAGAATGGTAATTCAGACTGGTTTCATCTTACTAATTACAGTTTGCCATATCAGACCCATGTCAGCGTAGAAGTCAACAGTTGAATAAATAGTGAAAAACTCTTCAAAACCCTGTTATGGGAAAGTGAAAGATAGTGCAACATTTAACTCAAATTAGGGTAGACATAAAACCAGACAATCTTTGTGAACTTTAAAAATGACAACAAAGATTATGGTAAAAAGCAAAATAAATAAATACCTTATGGTGACAGATACACAGGAAGATTATAGTATTTAAACATGAAACTAGTTCATAATGTTTAAATATAATAAAAAATATATTTCCACCTCAAAGTAAATTGTAGTGTAAATGCAAATCAGAATTGCAGTACATGTTCTGGGGCTCAGACATCCAGCTCCTTGTGTAAGATGTGTTTTGTTTATGCATGTTAAATATCAAAAACAAATGATCCTCTCCATCTAATCTGGTTTTTATTCTCACTAATCTCTTGCTGTTGTAATGTATAGGGACCTCAAGCTAACCTAAATTTGTTCTATTTTTTTATTGTTTTAACTAAGTTTACTTTAATGATAGTAAAAGGCATAGCAAAAAAAATTTTTAAGCAAACAAACCTAGGACTCTGCTGAGCTGGCAGAACTTCCTGAGCTCTCACAGCTTTAATTTTAACACTGAAAGGCTAATCAAGTTGCATTTTGAAACTGAAATGTTACTTCCTGCTGCTAGATTCAGTGCTGGTAATTACATACTGATTTTTGTATAGGGGGAGGGGAGGAATAGCTGCATAGAGCTGCCTTACCTCGATTTGGCTGAATGCCTTTCTGCTCTTACAAGTCCACTCAAAGGCTTACTTTGCTGCACTTTCATTTTTGTTAAGGTCATTATGCTTATACGAGAGCAGGTTCATTGCATGAGTTAGTTCTTCACGAGAAGTGCAGTTTGAATCTGGGAATGTACATAAAGCAGACATTTAATTATGTAAGTATTTTTTAAATATTAGCTTAATTTTCTGAAGACCCTACAATAAACAGAAAAACTTTGTACACTAAAACATTAGTGTAAAAAATGTAATGTTTAAGGAACAAAATCCAATTGAACCATCTTTTGAGTCTCAAATGTTGCAATATTTGAATGGGACAGACATACGGTCTAAATATCTAAATAAATTGCAAACTGGAACATAAGAGGTTCTGCAGAAACATAAGGAAAAATGTTTTCACTGTGAGGATGACAGAGCACTGGAACAGGCTGCCCAGAATGGTTGTGGGATCTCCTTCTGTGGAGACATTTAAAACCTACCTGGACACGTTCCTATGTGACTTGCTTTAGGTGGTCCTGCTCTGGCAGGGTGGGTGGACTAGATGATCTTTTGAGGTGCCTTCCAACCCTTAACATTCTGTGATTCTGTGAAATAAATTGATTCCTCTATATGCCAGGAAGCATGTGTTCTCTGACTTTCATGTCCATAATGATCTTCAAATATAGACATAAAATGCAAAAGACCTATCTGGTTCGGAGAATGAGAACAACTAAACTGATGACCATAATTAAAAACAGTTCACACTAAACTTATTTAAGCAAAAAACAGCAGTAGAACAAATTGAAATGTCAGTAGAACATTTTCCAACAGAACTAGTTAGTGTATTTCTTACTACTTTTAAGATCAAGGGCAGGGATAAATAAATAAATAATCAATAAGTTATTAACACAAACCACAGAGGAAAGTCCATAATTCGTCTTTCTTAATTCCAGGTTTACTTGGGACTGAATCTCAGCCATTTCCTGCTTGGCTGTTGTAACAGCTCTTACTTCTCTGCTCCTGATGCAGCCATTGGAGGCAGCAAAAGTCATCCTCTTAAGTTCAAGGGCTGATTTTACTACCTACACCCAGGCTGATTAATTCCTTTCAAATTGTTGCTTGTGGACGAATGCACTATTCAGATACAAGACAAAAAGACCAAAACTTAGTCTTACCTATTCTTACTGTTATTACAGTATATATGAAAAGGGTAGTGGTAATATTATTTCTTCCCTCACACACACACAGGTGCATAGCACCTGAGATCTGGGAAGAAAAGGTGCTATGTCAGTGTTAATTCATTGTGAATAATACAAAAGGTGAGATGTTGCCTGTGTGTTGAGAACACAGAAGATCTATTCTATAGGAAACTGGAAATGAAGAGATGAAAAGAAACATTTGCTTTAAAACTCTCCAGCCTGTAGGCTGTTCTGTTAAAAGTTTGTTACAAATCAGGTTGTTGATTTAGATTCAGTATCTTCATAGATGGTGCAGAACAGCTAAAATAATCTAGATTTTTTTTTCCATTCTGAATAAAGATATATAGCTTTTCCATTTTCTTGTAGAGGTGATACCACCTCTTCTCATTGGAAGAAAAATGTGTGTAGCAGACAAAGTCGGGAAGATAAGGAAAGCTTTTCAAGGGGGTGTTTTAAGTGAGAAAAGGAACAGAGCAGAAAAAAAAAATCAAGACACAGAATGTGTATGGGATAGCATTTAACATACTGAGAGCTGGAAACAACTAAACAAATTAAGTATGGCAAATTTTTGACAATATTAAGTTCCAATTGACCCATTTTATACATCCTACTTGTAATCTGCTATTCAGCTTATAGCCATAGTGTGGCAGTGTGCCTTCTCTTGCCTTATTTCATTCCATGTTCATAAACCTGCATCTGGCTGGTTAATATCATAGAGTAGTTGAGGTTAGAAAGCTTATCAGGAGGTCTCTAGACCACCTCTGGTTTAAAGCAAGGTAAGCTTTGAACAGATGAGGCTGTCAGATCAGGTTATTCAGGGCTTTATAACTGGGCTGTTAAAACCTCCTAAGGATGAAGATGCACAATCTCATAACACTTAACATTATTCATGGCCTCACAGGCAAAAGCTTTTCCTTATATCAAGTCAGAACCTCTCTTCTTTCAACTCATGTCCATTATCTTATCCACCCATCAGGGACCACTGTGAAGGGTCCAGCTTGGTAATCTTCTATTTGGAAGCTGCTGTTATGGCCCAATGCAGCCTTCTCTTCTCCAAAATGAAGACGCTAAGTTCCCTCAGCCTGTCCTCATAGGGAATGAGCTCCAACCCATTGCTGACCATCTCAGTGGCCATCCACTGAACTTGCTTGAGCTTATCAATGTCTTTCTTGTACTGGGGGACCTAAAACTGGACACAATATTCTAGATGTGGTCTACTGAGTAGAGGGAGATATTGACTTCCTTTGAGATACTGGCTATGCTTCTGCACCTACATGCAGAAAATGGTTTGTCTGACTCAGTGGAACTCTGCTAGAAAGTTGTGGTCAAATTATTTCTCCTTTTCCAGTGTCACAAAGGAGTTATACAGTGTATTTGTGGTAGATTGCTTTCCTTTTCCAGTGGCTATATGGCATATCTGTGCCACATCAAAGTGGTGTCATAGCACAGTTATTAATAAATACACAGAAAACTAGACTTGCGGTTAAATCAGCTAATGACTTTAATTACTATCTTGAGTCCATAATTACTGTATTTGTTCCTTCCATGACAGCAAACCTTTTTCTAAATTTTCTTGTTTTAAGCTTATTTGAATCCTACAACTGGACACCATTGTAGGTCTTTCAATGTACATATTATCCAATATGATTCTGCAACAGCATCTGCCTCCTGCTTATAACAATTTATATTCACTAGTTTATTTCCTGTCTTCTAGGTTCTGCATCTTACTACATCAGAAGCAGCCACTTTGGATGCTGGACACCTAACTTTCTGGCTGGTAACTATTTTTTCCCATTGAAAAAAAACCACCAAAACAAAAACAGAAAAACCCAACTAACTACATAGAACGATTTGAAGATTCTAATAGAATCTTCAAAGTGTTAGAAAGCATTGCAAATGGCTTTTTATCTTATATTCTGTTAACAGACTTATGAATAACCATAATTTATATCTGACCTGGGTTTGGACATAGCAGAATGTCATGCCTAACATTTACATCTAGATTCAATGTTAAGAGAGTAAATTCAAAATAAAACTCTGTTTTACATAGCTATTTCACTTGGCTATTACTGCCATCTAGTGATAAAATTTATAATCTTCAAAACTTTCCATTTAGAAATTCTACTTCATTAGATATATTTGGAAAGGTGCAGACATACTCTAAAAATCTATGCTTCATTTACTTGCTAATGTAATGTCCCATGCTAGTATGCAATTATATATACCATAATTGGCATACATATTATAAAACGTATATCTTTTGAAAGTTAGTGGGGTTTTTTTGTCTTTCCTATAAGTGTACACATGAAGACCCAGATACTTGCCTAAGAATAAAACTGTTAAGAGCCATAGTAGTAGTTTATAATGCATTCAGCTTCTTCTCTTCTGGAAAATTTCCCTTAATGGGCCATATTATTTATGCCTGCAGTCGTTGTTGGTAAATTATTCATAATTATTAATATAAGTTATGAAAATAATTATGGTCATGTAAATGGAATTAGCATCATCCTTTGTTTCAGTGAACAGAAAGTGTTCTATGTTTGTTTGAAAAGTAATTACTTCCCAAATCCCCTACCTATTTAACATGAGAGCACAAAATGAGAAAACACTTAAGAGTGAAAATTGGCTGCTAGGATATTACTGGAAGCTGAAGTTCAAATGAGAATAAGGCATACAATCTTAATAATGAAGATATATTGGCTATTAGAAACATTTATTATTTGTCTGTAAATCAAGATTAATCTTTCTAAAGAATTCACTAGAGCTCAAATTGACTATTTAATTCATATGAAAAGATGGGGTTTTATAATCATCTAGTTTTACTCCCTAAGTAGCAAAGTATTCAGTGATTTTCTGTAGTGATTTTCATAATGTTCCCATGTTTAAATCAATTTATACATTGAACATAAAGAGATACAAACCCAATAAAAAACTCCAACATCTGTGAATCTCAGACTTGTCACTACCACATTAGTCATATTAACATTTGGCTTCAATTGTTAATTGAACTGCATATGAAAAGCCTTCCCACACAGTTCTACATGGAACAGTTCACCATAACTTATCACAGGTGCCTAAATCACAGACCAAGTACTGAGGGTTCAGTCACAGTGAGCTCTATCAACTTTTTCTTCACGTTGATCTTTGTTTCACCAAGTACTGCTACAGGCCTGTAGGGAACGTTTTTATACTCATTGGTATCTCCCCTAACACAGAAAAAAAACCTTTCTATAAATCTTTCTTCAGCTCATCTGAACAAACTCCATGTAATCTGCTTCAAGTCTGTGATATGATACATATGTTAATCATGCGGTCTGTGGAATATTGACATTCTTTAAATTAAGTAATGCTTGGGTCCTTTATTCTAGCAGAAAAATGTATGTTAAGCACTTTGACTATCATTACCATCGTGATGTGATTATTATTCTGTCTGAATATGTCCAAATACCAAATGTCTTCCTGTATTTTCCAACTCTCAATGTTAAAACAAACATGTACATTTAATTCTGAGTTTGGACTTAACTCTGTACAAAATAAAACCTGATAATTTAGCACAAAGGTAATCCTATTGTCCCATATACAACCAACCTCAGTTCTAACTCAATTAATTCTAACCAGCTCCAAAATCCCAGGCAGCTTGATTCTTAGATTTTCAGCTTTTTGATCCTGGATAAATCTCATTGTAACAATACAATCAGGCAAATGCACCTCTAAAAATATTAACTATGGAAATTGGAAAGAAGTAAATGGAAGCCAGACATTGTATTCTGTACAGTGAATTTCCATTCTTCCCGGAATCTCTTCATATTTAGATACTATTAATAAAAATACACTCTATTACAGTCAGATATTCATAATATGTATTTCCACCCACTCAAGTAAACTGGAAGAAAATGCTGCTTCTGAATTCAAAGACATCTTGGCATTGTTAATTAAACACCCATTATGTTGTTGAACACATCTATGACTTACTGCATTCTCTGGATCTTTGTCAAAGTAACTAAGCTGATGGACCACTAGCAATTCTAAGTTACACTATTTTATATGCCACCAAGTTAAGCAACATATCTAAAGCAAGAGATGACTTTAAGTGACAGAAAGGCATTCATTTTAAATTATTTTTTTAAGAAGCCATCTGCTAGTATCAGAAATCAAAGTAAGGATAGAAAGTGGAAATCATGCTCATACTGGGACTTTTTATTGTCAAATTTTATAACTTGACAGAACTAGAAAAGGGGATCAGATGGGTGCTTTCAAATCAGTGTTACCCAAAACTGGTCCAGGAAAAAGGGAACATTCAGTCTTTAACTTTGAAATTAAATAGCGATAATAATTAAGAAGTATTTTATTATCATTTTGTAAAAATAGCAGCATGAGATTAAGTTAGACATTAAGTCTTGAATTGATCTACTAGTTTGTCACTACCAAAAGGGGGGGATCTTGCTCCTCCTGCTTCTGACTATATACACTGTTCTTTCACATTCCAGTTCTTCCAGTTCTCCTGCACATCATACCCTGCATTGAGTCAATTCAATTTTTTGAACCAGAAGAAAACTAACGTAACAAAGCAAGGAAAGTGAATAGTTTTTCAATGATTTAAGGACTTGAATCAATTTATCACACAATCAGTTACAATGTCAAGTTTCAAAATAGTGTAACCTTATTAACTAATTATTTGCTGTAATAAAGGCAAATCTATTATAACTGATCTCCTATAAAAGCAGTCTATCAAGAGTTATAAAACCACCTGTAAGAGTATAAAATTCAGCAATAACATACCCACTACAATAACAGATTTATAATTTTGGTTTTAATTCATTTTATCAGAAGATAACAATTTTACCTTATCGCAGTTGTCTGTTTATCTTCATATATTAAAAAAGTAGTAACACAAGATATATGGAAATACTTACTTCTTGTTATGAATCTCACTGGGTTTTTTTAAAGCAATTGCAAAAATAGAAAGGCTTAAATGCTGTGACTTCTGTTTCAGTTTAGAAGTAATTTTGTAATTAAAAATAAAAGACAGGGCAAGTCACCTTTGTTTTTTCATTTTGCCAGAAGTAATACTAGGGAAAATTTTTGAGCTGACAACATTAGAGATGCAGTTTGACTGATCAGCTACAAAGTTCAGGACATGGAGCAATCAGCTATTGAACTAGTCCACCAAAAACATGAGCTCCACAGCAACTATCTCTAGGTCAAATCACAATTTACTCTTATTCAGCCCTTTACAAGTTCTTGCTAGTCTGTTGAAATTATTAGGCTAACTCAGGTGTGATCATTGTGATGGAACAGTTACAAGATGCAGCCCTTTTGTACTACAGATATAGCTCAGTGTTACAGCCCTATCATATAAAATGAATCAACTAACACCACTCCCACAAAAATCAACTTTCAGGGGGAACAGATGTAAGGAGGTCTCTAGGTGCAGCTTCCTGCTCAAAGCAGGATTAGTTTTCAGATCAGATGAAATTCCTTGGGGCTTTATCCATTTAGGTACCGCAAACCTCCAAGGATAGAGATCACCCAAGTTTTCTGGGCAGCCTGCCCCAATGTTAATGTAAGTCTGCCCTGAAACAGGATGGCTAAACTATTTTCTTTGTATGATTAGACACTATTGGGCAGTAACAACAATAAAGGACTACACTGAATTTTGGTGTAGAAAAGATCCTAAAGTCTAATTCCTGACAAGAACGAAATTGAACAGCTGATACACATTCAGCAGAGCAGCCTTTTCGTCTCTTACAATAGCAATGAGGGATACAAAACCAGAAAACACCTTCTTGTAAATACTCTTTGAAATACTGATCACTACTTTGCCTTTATTCCTGAGAGCCATAGTACCCAAAAAGCTTTTTTTTTTTTTTCTTGCTTATCTTTTTTTTTTTTCTTCTGACCTACTCCTTGATGAGAGGTGAACTAAGAAATTCTGGACAACTGCTAGTTCAGGTAACATTCATAAGGCAGTTTTCTCTTAAAATTCAGACGGCTGTACACCTAAATAAATCAAGCTGAAAACAGCAGGTCTATATTATCTCATTCAGCAATGCCATCTGGCAGACTGTGCCTGAAAAAAAAAAAAAATAAAATGAACTGGTAGGGTCAAAATTGATTTGCTCTTAAAACACTTGAATGATGAAATAATTTCCTTTTTATTTAGTTACACACAAATGTTCCTTCTCAATACTGGCAACCAGGTTAAGGCCCACTTAAAAATCAAGACCAAGGCACTCAGAGAATACTCAAGCTATATTTAAAGATTTTGCCATCTAAATAGCTGAAAAGAGCAAATTGTATCTATACATTATCACCCTCTGTAATTGTTCATTTCAGACTCTTGAGCAATAGCTAAATGAATATGCAGAATTAATCTCTTCTGAAATCATGATTTAATTTTTGTTAGAAAATACATTACCAAAAACAATTACCAGAAATAGATAATGGAATGTTTAATTGTTTAAAAGGGATTAAACACTGAAATCTTTGTGCTTCCAAATGAGAAGTAATATACTGTGAAAAAATGAAAATAATGTTTTATACTGAGAAGTTTGAAGCTAAATATCAATACTAGCTTGCATTTCTAACTTTGTAGCTACCAGTGATCAACTGGAATGTATGGGTTTGGGTTTTTTTTGCTCTAACTCAGCTGCAGAGGAGTTGTTTTGGCTTCCGTCACCGACAGAGTGATATAAAATATGGAGGGAAAAAAAAATACTAGATAATAGAAACTTATCTAATTCCCAAGGAATAACCTAACAAGAACCAATCATGAGAAGCTGAAAAAAAAAAACCAGAAATTTTAATCAAGGTCTTAAACGAGGTGATTATTGGAGGGGGGGAAGAGAGAGTGATTACCAAGAAAAATAAGGGTCCCATCTTTTGATATTTCAGTCAAAATTAGGTAATCTTTTACAAGACAAATTGTGGTAAAACAAATTACTATGCTCAACAGCAGAAGTGACTGAGTAAGACTTAATAGCCTGTTAAATGACCACCTCAGACCTTCTAAATCTTGAATTCCATGAATTCCAGCTCATTTGCAATGTTTTGTATAAAAAAAAAAAATTAAAAAGAAGAAATTTAAAAAAACAAAACAAAACATATTTTATGATTTTCAGAGCACCTTCTAGTGTAATTATAACAGACGAGAGGGAATCAAAACAGATTTAAGACAGATCTTACCTCAGGGAGAAATACAGAATAATCTCAAGAGGTTTTTCTTTTCTAAGGCTTAACATCTTCATAACAAGAAGATACAAATCTTTTCACTACATTGTCTGAAAAAATGAATTTTCTGGTTTTAAATTGGAAAATGAAAATGTTGATATTCCCATTCAAAAGAATAATTCTGACAGTAATTCTGGTCCTATTAATGTGTTGTCCTACATTTCACCTGGGTTTTTCTGAGTCTGATTTGAGAAGTGGTTTGCCCTCATTTTGGAGCAAGGGCATACATAAATGTCTGTTGAGATTATTAATAGATTCCTTATGAGAACGTTTTCCATCTAAAGAGTCCTTTCAACAAAAAAGAAAATATTTCACTACAAAAAAAAGTTGTCAGTGCTATCAAACCTCTGGTTTGTACACATTTTAACAAGCTTCAAATAATTTTTATTGAAATGGTTATGTATATATTTTTATATATATATACTGAAGAAGGAAATTCAATTTCTGTGGATAAACCTTTTCAAAATAAATTAATTGAAAATGTTGGTAAAAAAAGTAAGGAAGATACACAATATTGAAAGGTCTTTTAACTGGGAAAAAAAATCTTCTATTCCGTAAAGCATTTTTAATAGTTACTCTGCCTTAATTTTTTAGTCAAAATAATGTTATACACTTTTCTGATGTGTTTATGACACACTTCAGAACTTGGAATAAAGAGCTAAGATTTGAAACAATTTTTTAAAGAGAGAATGCTTACTGCATAAAAAAGGACTATTTTTCTTTTTGCTGTTTATCAGTCTCTCCCAAAAATAATTTGGTGCAGATGGTACAGAGGCTGTTTAGAGATATTCTCAAACCACAGATACTGCAAGACGTGGATTACATTCGTTCACAAACTGAAATAGTTTGCTTGTTTTCTTTCTCTGTTTTAGGAGCTCACAGATCTGCTATGAAGGGGAAGAAAGTCTGTCAGAATTCAACTAAAGATAGAAAAATAGACCATTGTGCAATCCTGCACTGGGTGAATCTTTTGGGACAGATGAACCATTATCCAGTACTAGGTATGGGAATCCCTCAAACCAAAAGAAAAATTTGTCTGTCTGTATAACTACAGAAGACTCGGGAGACCCTAAAATTCAGGATCATGAAAGACAGTAAAAGCAGATCTGAACAAATCCATGTGGACATCTGTAGATATAATTAGGCCAGGATTTTGTTATCAGAAAAATGTATTTTTTACTTCAATAGAGCCGTATCTTTTCTGATGTCCATCTGTTTCTGTCATTAGTACACAACAGTTTTCTTTCAAATACCCTGTATAAAGTGAGCAAATTTACACATGTATGAAGCCAGCTTTCTGTCTTGTGAAAAGGGCAAATCATCATATTACTGTCATTAGAAGTGAGGAAGACATTTAAATGAGAATATAATTTTCTCTCATTCTCCAGCAAGCCAAGACTAAATCTTGAAAACCTAAGTAAGTAATTTTGGACTTTATGCCACTGCAGTTGTCATGCAGATGCAAAGGGACAGAATATATGTCTAAAAGCTTCAGGAAAGTTAAAATCCTTCCAAAATGCATTTTTCTCATGCACTTTTTCATGATAATTCTCCTTCTTTAATTTCTTACCTCAGTCCCCTTCAAAGTGATACAAAGTAACTATTAGCTAGTTTAATATTCCCCTGGCAAAATATAAAATCCAGTCATTTTCATTTGTTCTTTATGTTGTCCCTTTCTCTCTTTGTACTTGCACGCTGTCTGGAATTTACCAGGAGAAATTTATTTTTCATCAGAATAGCAAAACTGTCGACCATCATCAAATTGCCAGATAAGAGTTTTCAGACTTCAAAGCAAGTTCCATCTCCCATGCAGCAGAGAAAAATATCACACCATAATTCATTATTATTTTCTTTAAAGGCTCCCCAAAGAAAAGAAATAATCTATGAAAAACTGGTTAAGTCACTCATCTTCAAAAGAGCGTGTCTATAGTGCAATACAGCTGTTTCTCTATATGGGTTCTGCAAACCTATAAACAACTTAGTTTTAAATAACTTTAAACAAAAATTAATACTTTAAAAAATATTATTGTTCCAGAACAGAATAAAATCTATTTTAACTTCTTCTACACATAATGTATGCTCCTAAGTTGAACACAATGTTTAAATGTCTCTGAAACAGTCATAGAATAAACACAATCACACAAAACATTGTTCATAATCATTTTGCTGACTATCTGCTACAAGGCCAAAGCAACTCCTTCAGAACTGAACAGGAGCCGCTTTTATCACTGCGAGTGACCAGCTAACGTAAGATTATCAGAAGTTACTAGGAACTTTAAGTGCCTCATTTATACATGTGCCAAATTTCATGCTCCTAAAACTCGTCACATCAAGAAAATTCTGCATTAAAACTGTCTCAAAAATTGGATCTCTTAGAGGAAACTGTAGAGGAGACATTCAAAATCATGAGCAATTTCTTAGTACCTTGGCCTTGGTTGTTTCTTAATAGGTTTGTTGTAAGTCTCAAAAAAGTTTATTTCTAATTAGGTTACATATTGCAAGCTTGTGAGATCCTGCTGTCAACTAGATTTACAGTTATTAAGAACATGCTGAAAAAAAATAAATTCAATGTAGACATACTAAATTTGTAGTGGAAGAACTCTATGGTGAGAAAGGCTGAAAATGTAATGATTTTTTTCTTCAACTTTTTAATGAAGTGTGGTTTTCACATGTTATTGAAATCATGTTTTTCGTCAGCTGTTAGCAATGATCCTGGAATTTTGAGGTCTACGACAAACCTTGGGGGGCAGGTACCACCCCAAAAAATAAACTGAAATACAAAAGAAAGCAGATAGAAGCTGTATTTCTACATACAGAAGAAGACTTCACCTTTAAGAGGGAACTGAGGGAATTGTTAAGTTGGTAAAGTTGATTCTGCAACCTAATCCACACCTGAAGGATGATGTTCCGTGAGTTTGAAATATGATAAATTTTCAGACCAAAATGGGTTGAGTTGTTCAGGAGATTAACCTGGTAATACCAAATACCTTTCATTGAAGGGTTTTGTGTTCTTCAACACTCAGGAGAAAAAAAGCTGCTGCTAAGGTGGACAGGTAATCCATTTCTTTTTCTGATATAGAAGGTAACTTTCCAAATAATTACTTTCAAAACTTTTACTGCTTCTAGAGACAAAAATCTTAGGGGAAAATTATTACTTTTTTCACATTTCAAAATAATCTGTTATCTTGTCTCCAGGTACATTTATGCTTGTCCTTCTTTATGCTTGAAGGTGAAAAGTCATGTATTTTTGTTGTAAACTGGCTGACACATTAACCTCTAAAATGGACAGAGTGATTTCCATTATTCACATAAATTAGCAAACTGATTGCACCCTCCTGTTTACTTCAAGCCACTAAACTTTAGGGAAACTACAGATAATCAAATCTGTTTAAGAATATTATGCATTAGTTACTCTGAGATAACCAATATGATAAGAATACTTTTTTTCCTAGTAAAAGCTATTTAAATGGCCAACTTTAGTTCACATTTAGCTAGTACTTGTTAGAACTCTCTATGTTGAAAGCAGAAATGCAATGCTTCATGTTTTATTTAAATTTTTATTTTAGTATAGCAATTATCCTGTAACACTATATATCAATTATCCCATAACCATATTTAGACCAAGATCTGAAAACATATAGTGAAGGCATGAAAATTACACCCCAGGACACCCTATTTCTAAAGGAACAGATTTTTTTTAAATTAACGTTTTCTTTAAAATTAAACTAGAAGACTCTTTATCAAACCCACCAACTATTAGCAAGCAATCTACAGCAACTATGTTCAAGCTAGTATGCCCTACACATCTAAAAATCGTAATAACAAAATCTCATGTCCTGAAATATAAATTCTAATCATAGCATATGGAATGTATAGTTGATAGTTTTTCAGCAAGTTGTTACAAGTAGAAAAAAGATTGTTAAATGTATAAAATAAGTCTGAATTTTATTTTTACTCCGTTTATTCAACCTTGTGGACTGTCTGAAACTGAGACTGAGGCAGGAGCAAGAATTGTAAGGCTGACTAAGACTGGGATGCTGTATTTTTGACATGTTCAAATTAAATACCCGAATAAAACTTCTCTTTTAAGAAGAGGTGTGAACAATATAAAGGTTGAACAAATCCTGTGATCAGGCTACAGAATATGAGAAGGTACTGTATTTGCACTCAGAAATCTTAGCAAAAATAGGTCTGCTGTAACATTAATTTAAAAACACAGTAAATAAACTGTAACTGCCCTAAATCAGTTAAGAACTGTTGACCTCTTCATATCCATAACTTTAACATTGTGTCATCTGTTTTCACAAGAATGCTCTCCAAACAGTTTTCAAGGTTAATTGTGCTGTTACTCCCTCTGGCAGGGTAAGAAGATAATTCTGTCTCCTTGCTAATTTCTTTCCCAGCTTGTTTGATATCAGTTACTCGTACCAATGCTAAATGAAATTTTCATCTTTTGTCAAGGCCACTGTTTGAATTTGTCAGTCTGTTGCATTGACACTTCAATGGATGTACGGAAAAAAAAAAAAACCAGGATTCTTCTTAGTGAGACTAATGAGAATGTTGTATACCTTTAGTGACAACATTGTAGGGCAAGCTACTGTATTTTTCCATTTCTGTCTCCGAGTACTTAAAATTGAAGATTTGCTTGAAACTGATCAAAAGTAATTGCCCCTGTGGCTGTACAACAGATCAAAAAAATAAATAATATAAAATTAAAAAAATCTGTTAGTCACAATGTCAAACATTAAGGTATAAATTAACTGTATAAACCTTAAAGCTTTACTTTTCAGATCACATTCATGAAAAAGTGTTCCATTTCTTATATTACTCACATTAGTAATTCTACTGAATTAAGTCTATTCTTCTAGCTATAAACATGTCAATTTTTTTTTTTTAATTTGTGAGGAGGTGGGAGGGTGATGCTTTTGGAAACAGGCAGCTCAGTTGTTGACAAAATTAGTAGATTCAGGCTTAAACTAAGGACTAGATGTAATGACAGTACTACACGTTCAGAAATCCCTTTAATTTATTAATGCACATCTTCCAAGTTTGAACAAGCACCTAAATACTAAAATACGGACTTTTGTTCAATATACAGCACAAAAAATTTTGGCTTGCTGCCATGAATCAACATAATTTCATCCCATAAATCTTTACTCATACTGGATCTGATCTACAGGAGGTACATTACTTTGCATTTGAGGCTCACAGACTGTAGATGCACTACCACAATTCCCTAATCACTCAGGAAAATATTTGGAGTACTCAAAATCTTGTAAGCCAATCCCCATATTTACAAGTGAAAGAAATCCTCACATTTTATTAACATGTAGGTATTTTTCCACACGCATTTGAAATGCATTTTTTTTAATTACATCCAATGACAATAATAATGTGTAGTCTATATGGAATTATTGCACTACCTGTAATAGAACCTCGGGCAAATAAATGTCAATGAAGCTGATCCACACTTGCTAATATTTTATACTAACAACAGGCCATCATCTGATAGACTGACATAGAGCTACAACAATAGAGAAACAAAATAATAATGAAGGTTTTGATTTCAGTATACTGTTCAGCATACATTACCTAGTCCATTTCCAATTGGAATAGAGACAAAACCCAGTTTGTGGGGATTGCACACAGTTACCAGTTACACTGTCCTGGGACAAGACACATCAAAAATATTATTATTATTATTACTATTATTATTATTGGCTATTTATATGTTGAAGGTACGGTTCTGCAGTCAGGTCAGCTGATCTTGCTTTTTCTAAAATGGAGAGTCCTTATTTCCTCATTTTTTTTCTCTACACCATGCTAATCTGGCTGAAAACTACTTTTTTTGTTGAATTAATCTTTCACTGAAAACCAACTAGTAATTTGAGTTGGGTTATGGAGCAGTATACCAAAAGCCAGAGCCAGCACAGAATAAGTAGCAGGAGCATGTGGCAGTGATTCAGGAAGAACACAGAGGTATCAGTGAACTGTTAAGATTGTCTCACCTGATGTGAAACTGAATCTTTAGAAAGATTTAGAACTAACCCAATTAGGAATTTGCTTCCACCAATATCTCCTCTAGATTTCTACAAATATGAATAGTGAGGTTTAACTTTGGATATGCTTGATTCCCTAGTATTATTCTGAATTAATTACTACTTCGGTTAGTGTACTAATGAAACACAGTGAATGAAGACAGCAGTGTCACCTGTAAACAAATTGAGAAGAATTTTAAAAACTGTTCATATATGCTCCTTTCTAATGAACTACAAGGTGCTACTGGTTGAAATACTTGTATCAGTGCTCAACCTTAAACGTGACTTCCCCCCCCCCCCCCCCCCCCCCCCCCCCCCCCCGCCGGCCTTCAAAGATAAAATATGTAATAAATAATATTAAATTATTATCTATTTTTGTATGGGGTATAGGTCGCTGAGGGAGGGAGGGTGA
>WTSP01001509.1:0-13530 GCA_025331215.1 Actenoides lindsayi | reverse complement strand
GAGCCGCCCTCCGCCTTCGGGGGACCCGAGGCCGCCTTGGCCGTCGACGCGCCCGCCGGGCCGGGGCTCTACCGCGGCTCGCCGGGGCCCGCTGCGCGGCCGCCCCCCGCCGCTTTCAGCCTGGCCTCGCCGCCCGCCCGCATCAAGCTGGAGAGCCCGCCGGGGCCGGCGGCGGGCGGCGGCTGGCCCGTGCCGTGCCGCTACGGCGTCGAGCTGGCCCCGCCGGGCCCCGCGGCCCCCTGGCCCGCCTTCTTCGCCGAGGAGGGGCAGCATTACGGGCCCTGCGCCGAGCCGCCCCCCGGCTCCTTCCCGTGCGGCCGCGGACCGGCCGCCGACGCCGCCGACTTCCCCGGCGACGCCTGGTACCCGGCAGGCCGGGCCCCCTTCGCCGCCCCCGCCGCCTGCATCAAGAGCGAGCTGGGACCCTGGGCCGAGGGCTACAACGGCGCCTACGGCGACGTCCGGTGAGTATCCGCGTCCCTCCGGCACCCCGCACCCTGTGTCCCGCCGGCACTCCACAGCCCGCACCGCACATCCCACCGGCGACCCGCACCCCACCGGCACCTTGCACCCCGCACCGTGCGTCCCGACAGCATCCTCGCAACCCAGACCTCGTATCCTGCCCGTGTCCCCCCATCGCCTCTGTCCTGTCTGTCCCCAGCTTGCTTCACCTCTCCTCTGCTGCAGCCATCCCTTTTCCCCAAGTGCTGTCACTTGTGACTTACTAGGCAAGACTGTGCCAGAAACATTGCGCTGAACTCCTGGAATTCTTCTAGTCCCGTTAAGGTTGATTGCCCTTATCTCGTTTTGTTAGGCATCTGCTATCCCCCTTCTCTCAGCTGCTGTAAGCGTGCGGGAGTCAGGATGCTGTGCTGGGAGCCGGGATGCTGTGCTGGGAGCCGGGATGCTGTGCTGGGAGCATGGACCGATCTCGAGATTGAGTAAAAATCCTCTCTGCACCTCACTCTGCTGTGGGTCAGATGGACAGGGAATGAGCTGTGCAGAACCTGCCGAACCTGCTGCGTGTATAGGCAGAGAAACACCGCATGGGCTTTGAAACTCAGTTTTAAGTGTGGGTAGAAAACGTGTTTTGAACTAGAGATAGAAGAGTATTTAGGAATACAGCAGAGGAGGAAAGATTTGCTTGAGAAGACAGATTCCATCAAAAGTGATTTTTCGTGGTGGATTAATCTCAAGAAAGATTAACTGTTTCTGTAAAACCAGTATACACCACCTGAACCAGGGGGCATAGCTCACCGCCACCTTCACTCACTGCAAAATGCGTTACTGAGTCCGAGGGACTTGCTGAAGCTGAGAGAAACAGGAGGGAGAACGTGGCCACGGGAGGATTTACTGCTGGCTCTGAGGCAGCCCAGCCGGAGGTGGTTGGTGTGGCCTCAGCTTGAGTCCGCACTGGTGGAGTTTCACATCCACAGGCTCACCCGCAGGTGCTCTGTTTGGGGGGAGCAAAGATTACAATGAACAATTAGGTTTTCTCTTTAAATTGGTATGGGGCAAATGCTGGTGTTTCTGTGCTTGGTTTATTTCTTTAAGATGCTCACGGCTTTCCTGGGGCACTGCAGTAACTGTCATCCACCCAGTCATTTCCGGGGGAGCTTCACAAAGAAGTTGAGGGCTTGGCAAAACAAAAGGGATGAAAGTAAGGACAGGTCAAAATGAGTCCGTCAGCGAGCGTTGTGCTGGTGGCCGGAGCTGCTCGTGCTCCGAGCATCTTCCTCTGGAGTCTGGATCAATCTCTGCCGAAATTGGTGTGGAGTAAGCGGGGCTGAATCAGGTTGGAACAGTTCCGCTGTCTGAGCGCTGTCAATGGCTGGTGCAGGGTTTCGGGAGCAGAAGGCTCAGGCTCGGGTGGTTTGTTTGCCGGTGAAGCCCGTGCAGTGGAACCGTGCACAGGCACGAGTATTGCAGTCAGGAGAAGAGTGTTGGGCTCATGTGGTGGCCAGAGGCAGTCGTTTGGGCTGCACTGGGGCAGCGGGCAGGTTTTCCCGGAGTTTTGCTATGGAAACAAATGAAGTCTCCCTTATTCTGATGGGAAAATGCCATTCTCTTGTCCTGCAAACATTGCTCACGCACCATTACCTGGCTGCGGCAGAGGCGTGACTGCGTTTGGATGGGATTTCAAAATGCTGTAAGGAAAGCAGAACGCTCCTTTGTGGTTTGGCTAAAGCTGTGTGGGTTAATCACTGCCAGGTTTATACCTCATCCTAGCAATGTCTTCATTAATCTAACAACATTCCGCCTATTGATTGCCGGGGTTTTAATTCTCTTGTGTCGGTGCATCAGTGCCAGCCCAGCGAGCAGGCTCTGCTGTGGCTGATGGCAGCAGGTTGTGCCCCAGCTGCCCAGGCGCCTGCTAGGACAGAGGAGCAGGGGAGCTGGAACACTTTGGAGTAAAGCTCTGTCTCCAAGGGATGGGCTGCTTTGGACCCATACTGCCCTGCTAGCTTCTAGTGCTCAGTTTAAGTTCCTGCCCTGCGTGGCGCTGCACAGAAAGCTTTACCCTCCGAGCCTTGGGAAATGCGGTCTCAGTGTTTTCTCTGGGGGTGGCGGAGGGCCCTGCTGGGGGTTCACTGCCGCGTTACCCGCCTGAGCAGATCTGCACCTCGGATCCCTGTGCCGCTGCGGTGCTGGCAGCTGCAGACACAGCCCAGTCTGTGGTGAAGAAGAATAAGGAGCATTGTAAGGTGTGCTGCTCCTGGTTCCCTCCCTTTTTGCATGGTCCCGCTCTGCTCTAGCTGGATTGCATCTCTCACCTCCGAGGTGAACCTCTCTTCAGAACACCAGCTCTGCCCTGGTGCAGTTTGGGTCAGGTATAGGGAGGCATTTTTTAAGTTAGAGACAGACACCCCCCCCCCCATATATAACACTAAAGCACAGTTTCTTAATGTTTGGGAGGAGTTGTTTACGTTTTCTTGTTATATGAACTACTATAAATTTGGGGCTTGGGGCTCCAAGTAGAAGAGTTTACTCTAAGACCCTGAGAGAAGAGGCTGGATTGCGTGAGGGGTCATTAATGGAGAATAGGGTGCTGGCTCCCACCTCGGTCTGGGATGCAGCACACGCAGCTCATGAAACAAACACTGTCAGCCGCTGCAGCTGCCTCAGAAGGCAGCAGATCCAACGGGGCTGAAGTGAGGTGTCCCACATCCCAGGAGTCCTCCTTGCCGTGGTTGGTGGTCTCTGGGTGCAGGGTGCACTGGGGTGTGGGGTGGGATGGGTGCTGGGACCAGTGCATACCTGCTACCTGCCTCTTCACTTGTGCAGAGTGGGGTTTGTCTGGGTTTAGAGGCACCGAAACATTTGGTGGGAAACAAAATGGATTTACTTTGAAGGTTTTGGTGCCCGATTGTGCTGGTAATGCCTACACGCGGTTAGCAAATTAATCCAGGCTTTTGCTACATGGTGGACTCATAGCTGCTGATCGTCGTGCTCTGGTTATTGCACAATCACTACCAGCAGTCACTGAGGTGATGAAGCAACCTGTTTCAGGAGTGAGATGAAGCATTAATAGCAAAATCCGAAGTGACAGCATCAAACCGACTTGTGAGATCGAAACACAGCGCTGGGTAAGTGGTGTAGGCCTGTTTGCTTTCAGCTAAAATGGAGTGAAAGACAGAGCTGTTACTGAAGCGATGGATACAAAAGCGATAAACGAATTTAAGGGGTAGTTGGCTCAGAAAAATCTAGCTGTCCCTGTAGCTTCAAACGTCTTTCAAGTGGCATTTGCCATTGCTGCTGTTACCTGTTTGGTATCGCCGTGTTTGCCTGTCAGACCTACGGGCAGATTCCTGTCTTTGGTTCGGCTGCCATCAGCCTGGGCGGGTGCCACGTGTTTCTGCATCATCTGGCATAATGGCCATATAATCTTCTGGTGGCCAGGTCTGTAATTGTAATACCACTTGCGGATAATACCTGTGATAATTGCTACCTGCTGGAGGAGGAGATAAGATTCTGATAGAAAGATGAAGGGCGGGTCATTCCCCTGTGAGGTGAGACAAGGCAGGAGGCTGTTCTCTGCGCTGCCCTCGCTCCCAGCCCGTGCCCAGCACCCCTGCCCTGGCATCCCCTTTCCCGGGGGGTCTGTGGGACCCTCAGCTCTTCAATTCTGGGGCTCAAAAAAGTCCTCGGGAGGGGGATGATCCTCCCACCTTCTGTCCTCAGTATGACCTTTCTGCTCAGGCGAAGGTGATGTTATGTAAATATTTCCTTTGAAGACTAGCGGTGCCTGAAGAATGCTCTTCCTGAAGCGAATGCCTCTGGCCAGCTTTGTAACAGGTACTTGTAGTCCACAGCTGTGGGTAGAGATCCGTGGATGGCAAACCTCGGGAGTGTGGCTGATATGCTAAAGCTTTTCGATGATTCTTGATAAAAGGGACAAGAGAAAGCATGTGAAAAATTCCTCATCATCACCTTCTAATTCTTGTCTCTGCTGACAGAAACGAGAAGGCTGTTCTAAACGCAGACTAACACGCCAGTCCTACACCAAAGCTGTGTCTGGTTTAGACACCTCAGGACTGCTTTTACTGTGAGCTGGCACGCTACCAGGCTGTGACATCTGCCCATCTGTCACGGCTTCAGTTAAGGCTGTGAAACAAGTGATGCGCTGGGGCCGCTAACTGGAGTTGCCGGGATGAAGTTCGAGTTCTGCTCGAGCCTTACGTGCAGAACAGCAGCGGGTGCAGCGAGCCCTGCGCGGCGGGGAGCGCGGCAGCAGCGGGCACTGCCGGGGCTGTCCCGCCTCCCGACCGGCAGCACAGCACTTGCGGCTTCTCCGTCCTGCTCCGGAGAGCTGCTGTCTGAAGAACTGTGACACGCGGGCCAAAGCTCATTCATTTCCTTCCATGCTTAGCTGTTTGGCTTGTTTTCGTCTCGTTTTGAGGGTGCTAATTTATACGGTCTTTCCTGTGAGTTAGTGTTCATTTAAATTGATAAATGAGATTATCCTGTTCCACAGCTGGCTACCGAGGCTCAGCCCACTGTGACGTGAGCCTTTCCACTCATGTTTCCTTCTCAGGAGACTGGGGGGCTGGGGATCAGCACCCAGGGCAGGGTCACCCCCAGGGGGACAGGGATCGGCACCCAGGGCAGGATCACCCCATCCCTCAGGACATTCCTTGCCTGGGGCTGGTGCCACATGCTGAGCAGGAGGTTGGTGACGCTGCTGGCGGGCTCCTCTGGGCTCCTGGCAGCACAGCCACGCTCTGTGACCCCCTGTCCCATGGCGGTGTGGAAGGCATCGGTGGGGCTGCACCATGCCCAGGAGGCCGAAGCTCCAGCGGGGCTGTGGGCACTCGCGTCAACCGTGCCGACGCTCCCAGCAATTCCCCGTGGCACGGAGCCGGCGATTCCTGGAAGTCTCTGCCTCCGGCCCCTTGCTGCAGGCTGTGGAAGGTGTGGGACAGTTTCAGCAGGAATCGGGGCAGAAACAGTGTAGCGAGGCAGCGAGTGCCCAATGCCGCCCGGGCAGCCCCTCCGGGCGCCTCCGCTCCGAGGAGCCTCCAAGGCCACGCTCGGCTCCAGGAACGAGACAACAGCTCACGCTGTGCCCAGGCCAGGGGGGCACCTCTCAATGGCATCTCTCAGGCACAGGAGAGAGAGATAAAGGCGTGCAGTGCTTTGAGAGCAGATTGCAGACGGGCAGCTCAAGGAAAAAGTGCAGGGAACGCTGGAGCTGAGCAGAAGTTGGAGTCTGTGCATGGTGGAGGGAAAATAAGCATGGGCTCAAACTGGGAGGAAAGCTGGAAATGTTGCTATTTATTGCAGAAAGAAATGCCAAAACTTCCTAAAATACTGGAATTTTTTTAGTCATGTGGGAACATTTTGTTTTGGTATGATGAAAGCAGATTCATTTCGCAGAGTTAAAAATAATGTGTGTTAAGAGAGCAGTAGTTGGGTTCTTTTGTATTTTTCTGCCATTGGTATTATTTACATTTCTGTCTTAGCGCCGAGCTTTGCACGCATTTTATACATTGCTGCTTTTCAAATGACTGTCCTGATTTGCTCCTTCCGTGTTGGCAGTCGTTACTCTGACTGGTTTTGGGTCTGCACTGGGTGTGCTGGCTGGTTATTAAATTGCAAAGGTAAATGTAAAAGGAAAAAAAACCAAGTATTCTTTTATCATCTCTTGGAATGTTTTAAATTTATCAAATCAGCCTATACTGAAAGAAAGCTCATCTGTGGGAGACTTTCTGCTACTGGTAGAAACCATTTGTGTCTCCGAGCTGCTCTGGTAGATCCCAAAGGTCCGTGCAGTGGTGGTACGACTCTGACAGTTATACACTGGAAATACCTGGGAAGATGAAGCTGCCCGTGCACAGAGGTTCAGCAGGAGGCCCATGGAGTGGTTGCAGACCCTGGGGCAGTGGTGTTGACCGGGACGTATCCTGGCTGCACGGTGCTCAGCTCACCTGCCACCCTGGCCCAAGAAGCCCCCCCCTCCCCATGCATCTGAGTTCTTGAAGGATTTTAATGTTTGGTGTATCGCAAAAAGATCTACAAGCCTCGAGAGGCATCAGCTGTGACCGTCTTGCTCTCTCCCCCTGCACCCTTTTCCAGCTGCTAGCAGTCTTGCACACGTGTGCAACTGGAAGAAACCTTGAACGGCTCCAGGAAGCAGAAGGCAGTGCGAAGCAAGAAGCTTCAGATGAACCTGGCTTCCTGAACACCTTATGAGCCGTGGTCTTTTCCTCCTCTGGGTCAGTTTATTTTGATATTCTTTGCAATTTGAAAAGAATTTTCTAATTTTGAAGACACTACATAGGCAGCTGTAGAGTTCCAGGTCTCCACTGCAGCACACGTGAAGCAGATGCGGTGTTTTCAGGACTTTGGTACCAGCGGTATTCTGGGGGCACCACCTCTCAGGCAGCCAGGGAGACAGTGGGACCCTCAGGCAGCAGCGCCCAGTTGCCCCCTGGCTCTTTCTAAGCTTTCCCGCAGCGTTGCTGCTGGTGTGTTTTCTACCGAAGTGACGTGTGCACCAGACATGGCCACAGAGCAGGCCCCGTGAAGTCCTCTTGGCCAGACCCACTGACTTGTGTTGGCTGGGAAGAGGCTGCTCTTTGATGCCATGTCAAACTGCTGACGTGATGCAGAGGGCAGGGGCACCCTCCTTTGCTGTTACCGGTAAGGTGTGAACATTTGGTAGAAGCCATCTCCTCTCACCTCGGGTGATCCCATTTCTACACCGTGGTCATAAGAATGCAACAATGGCAGAGTTGTGTGTGTGGGTACTCAGATCCTTTCCAGCTCCTTCTTTTCCTGAAGAGAGCAGGGGACAGTGTGCACAAGAGGCAGGTGTCCTGTCTCCCATTGTAGTGGAGCATCCGTCTGCATCTGCGTGGATGAACCTCCCCGGCTTTTGAGCTGGAGTCACCTCGTCCAGCCCTGACCTGGCATTTGGGACCGAATGCCTGTTTGTTTTCTGTGGTGGAAGGAAGCGTTGTGGTCACTTTGGGATTTTAACTCAGACTTGCTGGTGGCCCTGGTTTTGACAGTTGCTGCACACTGTGTGGACCAGAGCTGGCTCTCTCTTTTTTAACGATAATAGTGGTATGAGTAAGCTCATGAAAATAAAAAGGAGCTGACCCAGTTGTCATGGCAAAGACTTGTGACGGAGGTTCTTCATCCATGTTCCCTTTGACTGTATCCTCTGCTGTCTCTGTCTACTCTGCTGGTCTGCCTGTGCTGCCTCTGCTCCTCATCCTTGTCCAGCTACACCTCAGTCCTCCCCCCAGCTCTGGATGTGGGGCCAAGCAAAGGAGGGGCTGCCCCGGGAGAGCCCGATGGCCCTGCCTTGCCGGGCTGGCCAGACGCCTGCAGCAGCCGGTGCTGGCAGCTACTGCAACGTGGCTTTGTGTTCCGTTCTGCTTTGAAAATAATGATCACAATGCTGATGCTTCTCGTGAGTATTTTTCAGTGAAGTTCAGTATATCCTCTGACTAATAAAAGTGCTACCAGTAATAACACTTCATGCTTTTATGGCACTTCTGAAGCACTTACGAGCAGCAATTCCTCGAGCCTCCAGGCAACCATGCAAAACAGGCATTACTCTTTTTCTCTGGATGGTGGAGGTGAGGTTTGCTGTGAGCCGGTGGCTGTGGCAGCAGTTCCTCAGCACCATGGGCCCTGGCAGCTGTCGGAGCTGGGCTCCCAGGGGACCGGGGGCGGGTTTTGCGCTCGGTTTTGGGAGAGAGTCCAGCAGACACGTGGTTGTGCCCTGGACTTTGCACCCTGTCTATAGTCCCATTTACTTTAGTAGACCCGAGGTCTGTCCCTGGGGATGTCTGTCCCCGTCCAGCTCCCGGGTGCCGGACAGTGTTTGCAGGGGAGAGGTTATGGGAGTGCAGCATCTCACCTCAGAGGACATGGGCGGGAGCCTCCACGCCTCCCGGGTGCCTGTGTGGGCAGAGGGAGATGGGACGGGCAGGCTGGGCTCCAGCTGCTCGCTTGCTGCTGCTTTCTTCCAATTTAATGCAATCTGAGCAGAAGCCAGAAAGAGCAAAGTCACCTGTGCCCCTTTGGGGTTTGAAACTTCTCAGCCCCAATTCTAGGGAGGCCTTTTTAAATAACGGGAACAAGCAAAGTCAAATGCTGATGTGTCCTTAGAAGTGGTAAGAATGATTTGTTGGGACACGAACCACAGACTAAGTGATTTTGCAGCAGTAGAATTCACCTTAAAAACATAGCCCAGCTGTATGGGTATTTATAGCTGCTGCCCTTTCCCTGGGCAGCAGGCACACGTCCCACTGGGGCGGGAATTGGATGCCACCCACTCTGGGCAACTCAAGTATCTGCATCAGGTAGATGATACCCTGAGCTCTCTGCAGGTCTCCCGGTGACTTTTCTGCAGTCTCAGCGGAATGGAGCACACCCTGATAAATAAATAACAGTGCCCAGTGTAGAGCAGGGGATGAGCCCGTGTTTTTACTGGAGGGGCTGGTTAAGCGTCTCCATCACCCTGCCCGGGGCATGGGGCTGCCAAGGGGCTGTGTGATGCCACGGGCCACGCTGAGCTACTTGAGATGGCAGGCAAGGTGGCTGTCACTTCCAAACCAGCTCTGTGAGCAAAAGATAGCTCTTAAGTAAGGCTTAGAAAGTCAGTGCAAAGGCACTGGGATTGGGACAGCAGCAGCGTTTGCACAGGGCATCCTTTGCGGCGCGGGCGAGGGCACGCTGCGGGCAGCCGTCCCGCGAGTCAGCCGGGGAGAGCAGCCAGGCGCATTTCCTCGCGCGTAGCCGTGCCGGACCCCAGCGGGTCCGCTCCCCGGGGAGCTGGACCACGGCCAGGAGTGCGGAGAGCCGCTCCTGCGTGCCGCTCAGCGTCCCGGACGGTGCTGACACATCGCGCGTGGCCAGAGCTGTGAGGAGTTATCTCTGCCTCGTGTAGTATCTGAAGCCAGGTGTCTTTAACAGGCGGTGCTGGGAGGGGTGTCCTCGGATGCTGGCCGCCTGGTCTGGGGTGCCAGCACCACCTGCAGAGCTCGGAGTTAAGCTCCAGGGGTCTGGTGTGCTGGCAGATCGTCTGAGGGTGGGTGGGTGAGCGGGTGCAGGCTGGTGGGTGCCATCTCCCTCCACACAATAGAAAGGGGCTGGCTGCAGCCAGCAGCTTTGGAAAGAGCCCTGGGGGGTAAATCCTGCGTTATACCGTCTTCACCCTTGCTGCCAGACCACCATCCTGCTGGGTGATCCTGGAATTGCTACCATCAGGAGCAATCCCAGTAAATGCCAGAGGGGAGGCTGCAGATTTCCTAGAACACGTTTTATAGGGTCCCTGGGATGTGCTCAGTTCCTGGGATGAGGTGGAAAAACTCTGAACTTTGCTTCCTCTCCCCCCATGTTCTCACAGCTTGCGGAAGGCCTTCAAGGGCTGCTTCTTGTCTCTCCCAAGATGATACTTTATTTCTTTTTTTGGTGTTTTCTCAGCAGCCCTTTAGCAGTTTGACCAGTGTTACATATTTTAGCTGAATTAACTTCTGTGTTGGTTAGAAACAGCAGAAAAAAATGCTTTGACCTTGGCCCGCGTGCTGAGAAGAGAGTCCAGGCAGAAGTTTTTGTATCAGTCCTTTCCTAGCGAAGGCTCCTGCCTCCTCCCCCTCCCCGCCGATGCGGGGCGGGCAGCGGCAGCAGCCTCTGCACATTTTCCGACGAGCCGCTGGGGAAGGTTTGGACGGACTATCCCAGCAGCTCCTCTTTCTGCTTATAGAACAGAGGAAAAGTAATTTGTGTGCAGATCAGGTTAATTGCTTTCATCTGGGTGGCAATTAGGTGCATTAGCTGGAAAATGAAATGCCGCCTGCAAATAGTGCTCAGATGATCTACGTTTTTTCCTGGATTGTGTGCGCGCGTTTGTGAGCATCTGTCGTCTTCTACTCATGGATGTATCGCGTGGTTTTTTGCATGATACTCTCTCCATCCCTTGTCCGGTGCCTGTGGCAGTCCCTCTGCAGACTCTCTGTGCAGGAGTTGTGGAGAGACGGGTGTGTTGCCCCGTGCTGACCCTGGGAAGCGGTGCCAGTCCCGGTGTCTGCCCGGCTGGCTGGGGCTCTGCGCGGGGACAGGCACAGAGTTGGCATCGCTGCTTCTCGCTGCTCAGACGGCCCTGCACAGCCACCCCCTGTCCCTGCTTCCACCCTGCTCAGGTGGCTTTGTCCCGAGATGGCTATCTTGCTGCTCGCTGAAAAGAGAATTTAGAGAACACTCTCAAGGCTAGGAGGCCTAAAATTAGATGTGGCATCTGTGTTTTGGTTTGCAGGCGGGCGTAAAAGAAAACTATTCCTGTCTGCTTTCATTCTTCATCTGCTCGGAAGGGTGAAGGAGACAGGGCACTGGGCTCCTGAGAGGCTACAAAACCACCCCGGCTCTCTCGGGACGTGGCTGCCCAGCGGGGCCAGTGCCTCTGCCCATCCCAGTGTCTGTCTGTGGTTGTGGGGGTACCTCCCATGCACGCAGATCCCCTGGGATCAGCTGATTGCTGCCGCAGGGTTCTGCCCTCTGTACTGCCTAATAATTGCTTTCAGCCCCCAAGACGCCAGGTCCGGCTGGCCGTGCCGGGCTGGGATGCCCCGCGCTGCTGGCACCGGCAGCTGTGGGCAGCTGTGGGCAGCTGTGATCACGCACAGCCATAGGGCAGCCGCGGGGAAGGCAAGGCCATGGAACAGGAGGAATTGGCTAGATGTTGGCTGGTTGCTGTGGGATGCTGAGGAATTTGCCTCTCTGTTGCCGAGATCAGGGCTAAGAGTGCCAAGAAGACCATAGATATGTGAAACCTTCATTATAATTGACGTGTTCACTCTTTATGAGATGACTCAAGGTGTGGTCTGCTCTGAGGGCATGGGGAGATGATGCTGTTGTATAAGTTGTGAAGCCTTCTCTAGAAGACAAGTGGTTTTCCAGCAAGGCTCAAGAGAAATTTGGCAAATATATCTTATAGCCCTTTCCAGACAAAATAAGGAAAAACGTTGTTGTGTCCCTGCAGCTGTGTCTCTGCGAAGGTTTGTGCTTGGCATAAGCACGCCTCAAAATGAGACGGTTCTGCCAGTAAGTTATGGCACCAGCTGAAGTTCCTGCCTAGGCCGGCCCGAGAACCCCGCCGCAGGCTCCAGGCACAGGAGCTGGCACGGCTGGCACGTGGCCACTGCGGCGAGTCCCGGCATCCCGCCTCTGCAGGGGAGATGCTGTGGCTGAGGGTGGGAGGCAGGGGCGGCTCTCTCAGCTGGGTGCTGCTGTTCCTTCCTTGTTCCTCATCCATGCCCAGGGCCGCCGTGCCTTGCCGGGTGGAGGTGGAGGGGGGTGCTGGCCCAGCCAGCAGTGAGGAGGCTGGAGCGGCTAGAGCAGTGGCCCTCTGAGAGGCAGCGATGCCACCTCTTGCTTTGCTGCCCGTGCCAGCAGGTCTGGCTCGCGGGATGTGCCTCCCCGCTGCCTCTGATACAGGTGGTGTCTGTGGTCTTCTTTTTCCATGCTGAGCTCCTCCATTGTCTGCCATCTGCCCATTTTCAACTCATGCTTCATCCAGTAGAGAAATAGAAATGCAAAATTTGTGGCACTAGTTTCCTTAGCAATAATTCCACTGCCAAATGGAGAGGGGAAAATGCTATGTGCTTTAAATATCTGAGTCTGTAAAGAATCCTGGCGTCCCCCAGCAACTCGGCTGGCTGGGAGCTGTCCCAGTATGGAAGCTGTACTGATGGTCTGAGGTCTGCGTGACCATCAGGGAGGGCTCTGGTTTGCAGCCCCTCTGTGCACTGGGTTGTTCTTGGTTGGAATAACTGGGCAGCGGGATCACCAGGAGGGTTCCCAGGAGCCGTCTCCAGCTGCAGAGCCGAGGTGTCTGTCAGTAGGAGGAATGCTGTTGGGCACATGTTGCAAGTGGGGCAAGGTGTGGAGCTGTCTTCCCACCTTCTCATCATGGAAGAATGTGGAAGCCTGTGTTTACTGGAGCCTGTGAAACTCAGGGGAAGCCAATAAAATATAATGATGGGTGGTTCGTGGGTTTTGCTGACGTCTTGGAGGTGGTCAGGCTCCCAGCAGAAGACAGCACCTGAGCACCAGGGAGCCGCTATGTTGCTAAACCAGTGCTGGAAAGTAGAGAAAATCCAGTTTATTCAGACAGTTCAGTTCAAAGGCTCAAAACTGAGACCTGCTCAGAACTGAGAAAGTCAGAGAATGTGGGAGGTTTTCTTCCAGCCCACGCAGAGAGCGAGGCACAGGGTAGTGGTAGCCAGTGGCCAGTAAATCTTGGAGATCCCTCAGCAAAGGGCTGGGCAGCAGAGTCTGCAGCTCACAGACAAGTCTGCCTTGGCTTTGCTGGTCAACTGATTTGAAATGCAGTCTGCTGAGATAAATTTAGTTCTGACTTGCCAAAACAGCTATTTAAAATGTTCACATTCCCATTGAATTTATGGATTCATTTGGATGCAACTTGACATATCGCAAATAAAATACTAACCCAGCATCTAATAAATAAGACGTGTCATGTATATAATTATAACTTAGAAAGTAATGAAGTAATTGAAAGTCGTGATAAACTGTGTAATTGCCTAAAAAGAGAAAGTCTGTTTGCTAAACAGGAGAAGGCTCTTGCTAACAAAGAGAACTGTCACATCCTCTGCAGAGGCATCAGTGTGGCCCTATTTAAAATGAACACATTCTGCACATTGCAGAGAGAAAATGCAAAGGGAGGGAACGTTACTGAGCACGTTCTTCAGGGAAAATCACCACTAAAGACAGACCTACAAAAGATGGAAATTGATTCTTTAAGTAGAGGGATCCTTGCTGACAAATTGAATTCTGATTATGTTCAAAGCTCTGTGTGACGTGGATTTACATCAGCCCACCTTGGTTTTCTCTCTGCATCACTTTGTCAGATCTGTGGAGTTTGCTGAAGGTCCTGGGGGGCGCCGAGGGAAGCCCTGTTCCAGCAGCACCCTCCTTGAGCCCCTCCGGTCCCTGCCGAGGGACAGCTGGAGGGGTCAGCCCAGCTCTCAGAAACAGACAGCACGGTTCAGGGTGACC
>WTSP01001507.1:0-11817 GCA_025331215.1 Actenoides lindsayi | reverse complement strand
TCAGCCTTTCCTCGTTAGGCAGCTGTTCCAGCCCCTTCATCATCCTCATAGCCTCCATTGGACTCTCTCCAGTAGATCTCTGTCCCTCTTGAACTGGGGAGCCCAGATCTGGATGCAACACTCCAGGTGAGGTCTCACCAGGGCAGAGTGGAGGGGGAGGAGAACCTCCCTGGACCTGCTGGTCACACTCTTCTTAATGCTTCCTTAGACAGGTCACAGTATTTTCTATTCCTGTGTACATGTTCTACCCTTCTAATGACTCCAGTGTACCAAACTGAAGACCGAGTCTTCTCCTGTTAAGCCAATTGCACCAGCGAGGGAGGATTTTTGTGGCCCCAGCTGCTCAGCATCACTTGCTGCAGTGCCAGCACTTTGTGGGAGCTCCCTCCCTTCCTCCACAGATAATTAGAGCAGTTAAGGCAGATTGGTAAAACCAATCTGATGGAAGGTGCCTGGGGCAGATTAAGGAGTGCTCATGGGAACCACCTCAGAAGTCTGGTAAACAGGCCTGGGGTGAACAATAGTGGCTGCAACTGCTGCCTTAGCTGCTTGCCTTCAGTGTCCTAGGTACAGCCAGAGTTTCCAAGGAACTACTGGGGATGAGGGGCATGAGTAGGTCTCTCCCTCCAACAGCTACTTCTCCTTGCTGGGAAGCTGTGGCCTGTAAGCTGGAACTGTCTCCAACTGCTCTGCTTCTCCAGGACATCCCACAGGTATGCAAGTGGTTGGAGGAGGGCAGGCAGAAGGGTGTCTGAGGGGCCATGGGGAAGCACAGTAGAAGAGGATCTTGTCTGAGGAAGGTGAGAAGTGGTCAGAAGGGGGGAGTCAGGGGAGTAAAGGGATGAAGTGGCTGGTTACTGGTTGTGTGGGTTTCAGCATGGGGAGGGATGTTCAGTTTCGGACACAGACAGATGCGTTTTGTTCCTTGGGTGCAGGCATGAGGTGGGTTCCATGGGGTACAAAGCTGAGGTGAAAAAATCTGATGAGCATAGGTGTGCAGGAACCTATAGGGCTACTGCAGGGCAGAAGGTGATCTGCAAACTAGGCCAAAAATCACAATACAAGAGCAGGGAGAACCAGGCAAGTAACAGAGGGAAGCGGGGAAAAATTCAGACAAAACACACTTAGCAACAGGCCTAACAACCCTGCATTGTGCAGATGCTGCCTTTAGGACCTGTATATTTTAGAGAGTTCCTGCTCTGGAAGCTGCTGAGGGCCAGTGCCTGATGGTCTCCAGCTGTCCTGCAAGCTGTGGCACTTGCTGATGCTGCCAGCTCTCTGGAGCCATGACATCCAGTGCTTCTTACTGTTCCCCTTCCTTTCCCATTCAAGATTTCCACACCCCGCCTTCAATTTGCTGGCTTAATTCCAGTGCAATCAAAACGATCCTTTTATTTTGTGGATTTAAAAAGTAATTTTAGGTCTACTTAGGAACTCTTGAGCTAATGCAAGCTGTTTGACTTGACTGGAGTTGGAAGTAGCTACATGTGGTAGTAGTTGCATTAGTAGGTTATCTAAGCGGTGCTTGATAAAACTGGAGGAGTTTATCTTTTAGCCTTGATTATTTGAACTGGAATAGCACATTTGGCCATGGCCTTAGTGATGCTTCAGTGTATTGTAGAATAACAGAATGTAAAGTCCACTGATCAAATGAAACAGTATCTCTGTTCGTGTACAATATGAAACAAGGGATTGGGGAAAGGAGATTTTCATGTCTTGTATTTTCCAACCTGCACTGGTAAGTTGTTCTGCTGGATATATGCACATTGTCAAGCTGCATATAGATAGAAGGGACAAATTCAGGCTCTACTTTGGTATTTCTCCAGCTTTTTGGCCTTAAAGGGACATTTTACATACTGTTCCTCTATGTAAACTTTATATCACAGGTGATAGCGGGGTTGTTTTAACAAAACAGAGGGAAGAGTTAGAAACAGATTGGAAAGTTCTTTCTGCCTAGGGAGAAAATGCTTGGCAGGGCATGGCCACAAGTTTACCTTAGGCAGGGAGAATGGACATCTCCCTTTGAGAGTCTCTGCACCCTGGAGCCTGCCTGGATGTTACCTCTTGCTCACAGGAAGCAGAAGTTTTATAGGTTTAGTTGCTATTTAATGTCCCACATCATTTGCACCGGCACATGATGCTGTGCACCAATCAGCCTGGTGCACTTGCTTGTTGATATTTCTGGTAATTCCTGTCATGCCCTACTTCAGGTGCAGTAACTACCGTGTTTTAAACAGCAACAAAACCCACAGTAGCTGTCTGATTACACACACGTTGTGCTCGAGGAGTTTAATATACTTCCCGTGTCTTTCGAGTTGGACAAACCTTTCATTAGTTGCAATGGGACTGAGCTGCGGTGTGAGGCTGGTTTGTGTTTGGGGGGGTGAGTGGGTTTTGGCAGCAGCCCTGCAGCTGAAGGGAAGGGTGGTTTTAGCTCCACTGCTGCACAAGAGCTGCGTGAAGGCCGGACCTCCCAATCTCCTGGCAGCCTACGGTGCCTGCATTCCCTTCCCCTGGTGTGCCTGTACTACTGCGGGCTTTTCACATGCATCAAGTGGTTGTAGGAGCAGCCCTGGCTGGAAATAGCTTCCTTTATCATTTGATTTGGCCTCCTCTCCCAAATTAGTTGGGGTTTAATTGCTTCATTTTCCTCTAGCTGAGACAGCAGCTGCACCAGACAGATGAGTCTCAAGAAGGACCAAGTGTTGGCTCCCGTTCAGCTGGGCCAGACACAATGCGAGCTCCTTTTGGCACCTTCCTCTGTGTTACTAAGGCATAATCAATCTTGGAGTCTTTGAAGACGTTTGTACAACTTTAAATCTTGGGCTTTGGTCTAAAGCTTTGTTTGGAAATACTGTTGAAAAGATTGTCAAAATACAAAGGAATAAAAAGTATGAGAAGACGGATCGCGCTGGGCTTGCCCTCTGCTCGTGCCTGCTAAGGAGAGGTCTGTGGGCTCAGCTTGTGGAAAAACCAGTCAGCCTGTCATTGAGAGAGTCAGGGAAGGTGGATCAATTAGCCTGCGTTAAATATCTGGCTTTCTGATTGCAGAGCATAGCTTGTGCAGTGTGTACAGCGTTCTAAAGACAGAGCGGAGCAGTTGACACCTCCACGGTGTGTTAGAACTGTTACACGGTCAGCCAACAAAATTAATGTGTGTTTAGCTTTTGGAAGAGGTTAATTTCATTTGCCAAACAGGCCCCTCTTTGCTTTTAGGCACTCGCACTATTTCAGCTCGCTTTAGTGGTCAAACTCTTTGACGTTATTCGTACCAGAGTTCAGAAGGACCCCCCCAAAACCTCTGCTGATTTAAAACAAAAAAAATCCCCGAGCAACGTACTAGAAAATCCCCCATAGCTGATTTCAGTAGAGCTGGACAGATGGACATCAGGCCAGGATGGGTAGTTTTCTGTGCCTTTGGTACCTTAAGTAATTCATGATTCTGTCAGGGAGGTGTTTGAGGGTGGTGCCTTCAGCATGTATTAAGTGTTTGAGGGTTGCCAGAGGAGTTTCGAGTAGGGATTATTGTTGCATTTGAAAACACTCGTGTTTTAGACTCCTGTGCAATATAAATTTCCTTGCTCTTCTCAATGTGACTTTTTGAAGTGGAACAAGAGACTTTATCCTATTGGGGTTTTTTTTGTGTGTGGGGTTTGTTGTTGCTGTTTGGGTTTTTTATGTGGGGTTTTTTTTTATGGTGTGTCTTTTTGTTTTGTTTTTGGGTTTTTTGTTCATTTTTTCTTTTTTTTTTAATACTAAATTTGTAAAGTCTGCATTTTTCCCACTTAATAAAAGCTTAGCTACCATTTTAACCAGTACTCAAAAACCAGACTTGAATGGAACAATAATGTACGTGATCATCAGAGTAACTCTTCCATCTGATCTGAAGCAGAAAATGGATTTGTTTTTAGAAAAGCTATAAAACTTTGAGAATTGAAACGCAGGCATGTACAGTGGAAGATGTTCTGCTCTGTCAGTAAGTTCATGCATAAGAAAATGAAATAAAAAGAGGCATCTTGGCATGCAGATGCTTCACGTCCATCAAATAGAGTCTAGCAGAGGGCTCCCATCGTGATCTGGGGGCAGGAGTGCAAGTGGAAATAGAGCACTGGGTTTGGTCAGTTGTAGGAAAAGAAGATTAAGGGAGATGGTATGGTTGTCTTCAGCTGTCTATTGGGAGGAAATCACAGAATGGTTTGGGTTGGAAGGGACCTTAAAATCAGCTCGTTCCAACCCCCCTGCCATGAGCAGAGACACCTTGAACTAGACCAGGTTGCTCAAAGCCTCATCTAACCTGGCCTTGACCACTTGTAGGGAAATGAAATGGAGCCAGATGCTTGCAGGCACATGGTGATGGTTTGAGAAGCAATGGGTGCAATTTGAAATATGTAAAATTCTCATTAAACAGAATTTTTACACTTAATTATTTTTTTTTTTTACCACAAGGGTGGTCAAGTATTGAAACAGGGGCCTTGAGAAGTTGTGGGATCATCCATCCTTGGTTGGATGAAGCCCTTTTGTAGTTTGACCTACTTGAAGGGGAAGGTTGAACTGGAGGTTCCTTCCAAACTAAATTATTATTTAAAAAATAATAGGCAGCTTGGAGAAAGCTGGTAAGAAAGCCCTAGAAAGAAATTAGCAGGATCAATTGCTGAGATAATGCTGTTGGCAAGTTTTCTTCCCTCGTTCACAAATGGAGCTTTTTCTCAGGTGTTCCTAAACTTCCAGGAGGAGTTTTTCCTTAAGGTTGTGTCCTTGTTGCTGATTGGCAGTGCCCATCCTAAGAGGAGGAGATTGCCACAGCACCGTGGGATGCTGTCTCTCTTTGGGGTGAGAGTTTGGTGTGCTGGGGCTGCACCCCAGCAGTGTTTGTGCTGTGTGCCACTCAGTCACCACTGGGGCACTGTGTTCCTTTTCTTGCATTAGGATGAAAGAGATGAGATAAATTCAAATGATTGTCAGAATTATTAAAGACTTCAAGGTATTATTAATCAACTCTAAGCTCAGCACCCAGGCATCTATAGCACTGAAAACTTTTATTAGGTTTCTATAATCGTGTTAAAAGTGATACCCCCAGGCAAGTATTGAGGCAAGTGAAATGGCTGAGCTCTGTGCATGACAGTACTCACCTGATAGGACTGTTAGGGGAGTGGGGTTTACTGTTTGCTCCTCTTTTAATGCTCTTGTGTTTTACATCAGGCTCTGTAGCTGTCAGGGGCTTAGTGCTGTTTCTATTTAAGGGTGCCTTTGGCATCCTTTTGGCTCTGAACCCACAAAAACTAATCTTCAGGCTCCTGGAATATCCATCGGAGATAACTGGGTGGGGAATCCCAGGAGTGCGGTTCCAGCTGAGATATCCATATTCCTCAAGATTTCTGGAGGAGATGCAGGTTCCTGTGGTGCCTTGTCTCAAAGGGGAGCACCAAGCCCGGCAGCGAGCCGGGCATGGCTTCCTTGCCAGGACCGGCACGTAGTTGGCACAGAGAATTTGGATGTCAGACCCTTTTGACAGAGGTCTGAGTTTGCAAAAGCCGCTCAAACAGAAATTCAGAGTGCTGCTGTGAGGAGAAATGCTCCGAGTACCAGCAGCCTGGCACTGCAGATGCCGAGTAACATTTACAACCCCTCTGCTCAGAGACCTACTTGCAAACTGACTCCGTTGCTCAGCACTCCGCTATAATTTCATACGCGCCTTGTGGTGCCAACTCAGAGAAGTGGTCCTTCCCCGGCCCCCGGTTCCTTGTGACAGAACAAACATATGTTCGTGGGGTGGACTGGATCAGGGAACCAATCCAAGTTAAAATTAGCCCGGCCAAGGAGCTAATTTCAACCTGGGCCAGCTTCTCTGGCAGCCGAGAGCAGGCGAGCGTGCCCAGCCGGTGACGAGCGCGCAGCCGCCCCGCTGCTGCTTTTAGCAGCCTGCTGCCTTGTGACAGCGTGTGGTGGGTTCGTCTCAAGGGCTTTTAGAAGGCTTTGGGACTTCAGATTTGAGTGGACAGTTGATTTTTACTTATTCCCCCCCCCAACTTTGTGGCTGTATGGAAGCAAGAAACAAACCCACCTTCAAATTGTTACCCTGAGTCAGCCCAGTCTGTGACAACTTTGCTGTTTGTTTGTCAACTGATACAAAAATGTAGGTCAATAGCAATATTTCACTTCGGTTCTGACCTTTTTGCAGTAAATTAGTTGCACTTCGAAATGAGAGTTGTTGTAAACTGGCACCAACGTTTTCAAGTCAAACGAGACGTTTCAACCAGCTCGGTGTTTTTATGTTTTTTTTCCTGGCAAGGGAGATTTATAGAAGCTCCTCCCTGCAGTTTTGGTCTCGATGAGCTGTTGAGCTGGAGCTGGCCCTGAGCAGAGCCTGCTTCTTTGGAAGCTTTTCTACTGATTTTTCAGTGTTGCAGCTTTGTACCCTCGTGTTTTTCATCGTTGTCAACTGTACGTGGAGTCTTGCCATGTGTTAACCTGCAAGGCCAGATGATGAGGATTCTTGCACTCTAATTGCTCATTAATATTTCTGTCTGAAGGTCTGGTCTGAGCGCTCCGCAGCGGCCTGGCTGAAATCCTCTGGAGGACTATGGCCTTGGGGAGAGTCGGGGCTGTTTCCATCCCTTTGTGCCCTCTGGGCCTATTGTTGCTACGTGGGGAGGGATTGCCAGAAGTGTTTACGGCCATTGAAAACCAGAGATCCATCCCCATGGGGACAGGCCAGCTCCGGAGCTGGTGGCAGAGGGGGTGCCAGGGCCCTGCTGCTCTTGGGACTCTGCCTCTGGCTGGCCTGCCACTGTGTGCTGTCAGGGATTCAAATGACTGCTCAAAACATGGTTGTCCCTCAGCACAACACCAGCCTTCCTGGGAAAGGATGTCTCCTTCCCTAGAGCCTGAGGGGTGGGGTTGGAGCTGGGCATCTGTGGGCCCTTTTTCCTCCAGGCCCCCTTTTGCACCTTGAGGTGGAGGGAAGGAAACGCCTGGAACTCACCAGAGCTGGGGTCTTAAACTTGTTTTTCTGAGAAATTGCATTGGAAATGCCTGCTTTTTAATATTGTGTGACTGTTTTGGCTCTGTTTTTTTTCTATGTGCGCTTCCAGGTTTGGATTTGCTCTGCTTAAGTTCCTTGCTTGCTTTTCTCCCCTTCTTAAAACATGTATGTGTGAAGCACCAGAATATATATTCATCTGTACTCGCTAACAGCTCCTTTCTGGAACTTTCTGGCACCTGTAAATCCCATGGTGTAGAGCAGAGAGACCCTGAATGTCCATCACAACTCTTGCGTGATGCAGGTTTCCTAATCAAGGACACTAAACTTACTGAAGTGAGAAAATAACCCCAGACCACAACAAACAAAAAAATATTCCACAAAATTTTAAGTTTTTAATTGACTTTCAGCTTTCTCTGTGATTGTGAGGTGGGGAGTGATCACTGTGTCCCTACATTATTGTATAGGCAGGCTAGAACTTGGTTTCAAAAATGTCAAGGTTACTGTTAAGGGGATGGAGATTATTATTAAATTTAAACACTCCCCTCCTTTTTTCTTTTTTTTTTGTCCACATGAAAGCTTGTTGACTTTCACTACAAGGTAAGCCTAGAAACTGAAATACCAGTCTCTGCCTTCCCAGGGCTTGTAGGTAGCTCTGGGTCTCTCTCAGTGGGGAGTTAGTTTCTTACATCTGTCCCTAGACAAGTAAACTACAAAAATCAGTTCTATTTTTGTGGCAACTCTTGCTGCTTGTTTTGTTCCTCTAGTATAAGAGTCAAATAGGTGGTTCCTTGAGACACTACGTAGGTGAATATTTGATCCCAATTTGAGGCAAGGTTTTTACACTGATGTTCAATTATGATGCCCTTAGCACAAGGTGTACAGTGGAAACATTGCCCCTTTGAATGTGCATCTTCAGTGATTATGCTGTGCCCTTGACTTGTTTAGATGATTTGGTGCCCACTGCTCTTAACAGTGCAAAGTGTCAGCATCTGATAATGTGATGTTATCTAAACTTAGGTGAAACAAGACGCAAATTAGTGTCCTTGAGACAATAATGGAGTTTTCACAGTGTCATTCCTTAGGGGTGTGTTTTGGTTCAAAATTTGAATCGTGGTGGTTGTTTTGACACTAAGAAGCTTTATTTATTTTTATGGTGTCAGTTGAAAAGTTTTCTAATTATTGTGTTTTTCTTGTTTGCTTTAAGAGTCAGATTTACAGATCTGTCAACACAGAGCACCGACGTGTTGCACCAAAAAAATGGAAGAAAGCTACCAGGCAGCTGTTCGAAGGGAGAGGACTCAAAGTATCCAGGCACTGAACTTTGAACTGAAGTACATGATTGTTGGTCATATCACAGCTTTTCAAGGTAGGAACTTTTGAGGTGCTGCAGTCCTATGAGTAGTTTATAAAAGTATCCCCTGCAATCAAAAGGAAAAGCTCTTTCCTTTGTTTTTCATTTGCATCACATGCTGTAGTCACTGGCTTATGCTTTACTTCCCTGTTCTTTGATGATCCTGCTTTTGGAAAGAGGTGGTGGCACTTAATCTTGACTGGTATTTTAAGCATCTGCCTAAATCTAATTAGGAATAGATTTAAGTTTAGACTTTGCTCCTTGGAACATTTTAAAAGAGATCGGCACAGATTAATTTTTTTCAAGGCATTTTCAAATGCCATTTAGGTGCCTGATGTGCTTCTTTTTTTATATATATTCTGTTATATTGCCAAACCATTTACAGGTGTGGAAAGTTAAATGAAAATGTACTTGTTTGTTGATGCTGAAGAATAAGTGCTCTAACTGGTATGTCAGATGAGAACACAGCACTCTCTTTGTGTCAAAATGTTTCACTACCTGGCAGGTCACATGAAGAGTGATGTTTTCAAGAGTTACAGCCACACAGTTAAAATGTGAATGCACATAGGAACCTGCACTGAAAGTCTGTTTCTCATAACTCTTGCTGTTCTCAAAGCTCCCCTGATCTAACAAGTTGATGCAAGTCTAGTTTCTTCATGCAAATGGTTATTGCACCGTTAAAGGGAGGAAAATGCTTGTGAAAGATTGTGCACTACCCAGTGCTGAGCACTGGAGGCTTGTCTCCAGGAGGGCATTTAAGCATAGGCTGAACTTTAAGTATATGAGAGTTGAGTGATTAAATCAGTCACTGAGTGATGAATGCAGCTTACTGACTTCTAAGGGCCTAATTATGTGCTTAATTTGAACTTGCTCCTTTGCTGTGTTTAGTGCTGAGCACCCTCATGGAGTGGCCTTTGAAATCAAGCCACTAGTTATTAAAATACAAAGTATTAAGCTCTGTATGATTAAGCCTGTTGTTACAAGGCGAGCTTTATCAAATAGTAGGTTTTTTGTCTAGTTTCTTCCATTTTAGTGAAAATGCTGTAAATAAAAGATGTGATTGACAGCTCATAAGAGATAGCATATTATCTCAGATTGACAAGAAGCGATGGTGGAAGTCTGATAGAGACATGCAAGGGCAAGATAAAAATTTTCTTCTGCTTTTGATCATTGCTCTGTCCTCTATCTTGTACTGAGGAGTGAGAAATGAGATTTTGGTTTATTTTCCAATTAATTGTAAAAAAAACCCCAACTTTATCCCCCACGATTAAAAAATTTGGTTGGAGGGCACTTTGGAGAAGCACTGTGGTAAAAGGGTGACTGTTGGCATTGTTAAATGCTGGTGAGTTATTCAAGCAATCTCTCAGTATCATGATTGAATAAAGATAAGGTCGGAATAGATTAACCTAGCAGCTCCTTCAGGTCAAGCCAGAAGCTTTATTGTCCATTGCTGATGAAGCCTTTTGATGGAATGAAAGTAGCGGTGCGACATTTCACACTGTTTAAATTTACAAGCATTTTCTGGAAGAGGGTAGATAGGTTGGTTGTTGTAAGGTTTTTATGGCTGGCCTTCTGTCTATATCAGGTGGGAACACTTGAAAAATATATCTTTTCTCTTTTGCACTGGGAGCAGCTTTTGTTCTTTGGTTTTGTCCCAGGTGTCAGTGAAAAGCCTCCCTCTTTATCCTGTGCTGTATAACCATTCTGTTGCTAAGAGTAGTACTGCATGAAACATTTGCTGAGAGGGAAGATCTTTGCATTGAATTAACTCTGTCCTTTTGGTCTGTTTTGGTTTGTTGCTATTTTGAATGATAAAGCATGAGCGTGCCAAAAGCACATGTAAAGTCTGAGAAAAGAAATATCCTTAGTTTTGAAGTTTTCAGGTGCCTTTCAGGTCTCATGTTTCTTGCTATTTATTTTTTTTTTTTTTTTTTTTAGCAAATCTGAGCCAGTTCTCCCTGCTGCAATTTATTCATTTGTATGTGGTGGTGTTTATTTGTACAACTTTCATACTCAATTTATTTTCTTTTTTGTATACATGTCTTTAGGACTACTAGTGTAGTCAAAGCAAAGCAGCAGTAAGCCTTGCTGCCTACTGCTGAGGAAAAGAAATCTCCACTGATTCTTATGCACTTCTAGTAGACAATACTGCTGACATTATACCCATACTGATGAAATAATTTTCAAGAATAATATGGTATAAGAAATGGATTTTCAGGAGTCCAATTTTGAGAACATAGTGATGGGAGTTAAATTTCAGTGGGAAAAGACACCATCTTTTTCAGAGGCAGGGGTCAAAGAATGTTGGGGTTTTCTTTGGTTTTTTTTGTTGTTTTTTTTTTTTGGTGGGGTTTTTTTTGTTTGTTTGCTTGGTTTTGTTTGGGTTTTTTTAAGTTCTCATCTCCTTATATTCTTTTGTGGAAGTCAAAAGACACTTTGTCCTGAGGAGCCACAATTATATACCACAGGTATTAAGAGGACTTTCTCATTTTTGCAGGAGTTTTGATAGGTGTTTGGTTAAGTATTCCCTCTGTGCTGCTGGGGTATTGCAGTTGACTGTGGACATTTTGGATTTGAGGAGCTTTTGGTTTGGTTTTGCTTTTTGAAATTGAAAATGTTATTTAAGTAGCTTTGCCCACAGCTGCAATAAGACAATTTTCACAGGTGCTGGATTTCGTTGTGCAAAATAATTAGTCTGTAAGGCTTGATTAAATATATCACAGCTGGGGCAGGCTTGTTGTATTTGGGCTAATGCCCAATCCATACATAACTTTAGCACAAGGGTCCAATTCTGCTATTTTTTCCCCCTTTAAAGTTCTCAATATTATAAACCCAGTCCTTGCTCAAACACGTAATAAATCAAGCTTCTGCATGGATGTATTTTGCTTGAACTCCCGTCTCCAACGCTCTTACACCTGATTTGAGCAGGGAGATGCACGTTGGCATCAGCTGCAGGCTATAAAATACCCTCCCAGTTAGTACCAGGACAGGAGAAAGGGAATGAAAGAGACAGCTGGCAGCTTGGGAAGTATGTCTTCAGAATCAGCTCCTGCAAAATCATACGTTGTCACAAGAAGTTCTGGGTGTTTGGCATGTTGAATGTAACCAGCTATTGGGGGAGGATTTAGGGTCTTGTGAGGAGTGGCTGAGGGACCTGGGCTTGTTCAGCCTGGAGAAAAAGAGGCTGAGGAGAGACCTTCTGGCTCTGACAGCTCCCTGACAGGAGGTTGGAACCAGCTGGGATTGGGCTCTTCTCCTAAGGAACAAGTGACAGGACAAGAGGAAACGGTCTCAAGTTGTACCAGGGGAGGTTTAGGTTGGATATTAGGAAAAACTTCTTCCTCAAATGGGTTGTAAAGGCCTGGCCCAAGCTGCCCAGGGTCAAGGTGGAGTCCCCATCTCTGAAGAGGTTTCAAAGCTGTGGGGATGTGGTGTGCTGAGGGACATGGTTTAGTGGTGACCTGGCAGTGTTGCGTTAATTGTT
>WTSP01001504.1:0-17232 GCA_025331215.1 Actenoides lindsayi | reverse complement strand
GTGTCCTTGCTACCGCCTGGCACTCCATCCCCTTCCTCCACTGGGACAGCAGACAGAAGGACCTTGCTAGCACACCATCCCGCTGAAATTGATGTGCCACCCTAAGGCTTATCTCCAGCAAGCCAGATTTTATCCTTTTTCCCCTTCAAATGTAGTTTAAAGCTCTTTCAATGAGCCTGGTCAGGTCCTGTGCAGAGATCTTTTTTCCCCTCTGAGTCAGGCTGGGCTGGCTGGACAACATGGTTACTCTATATATGAAAGTACAAAAATGTTGCTCAAGGATTCAGAAAAAGAAGTAGCTTTTCCTTACATATAAATTTCAAGCTAGACAAGCATTTTCATTAGCTTTGGCTCTATTTTTGTTTCAGTATTGCCCTTTCATTACTACAAGGCTTAAAAATATATTCTTAGTAACGGGATCTGTCTTGATACAGAAAAAACTATTTTCTTTTCTCTCTTGAAATCTGTTTTTATTACTGCCTTGCCAGTGAGTGTGCATTCCTAGAAATACGTATTTGTTATTTCATTAGTAGTGACTTTATACAAGCCTACTGAGCAATATTTGCTCCGGGGCTGTAGGCCACACTACGGGTTGTGATTTTCCTGTGAAAGAGGTCATATTTCATGTATTTTAACCAGTGAAAAAGGTTACCTGTCATAGCAGCTTTTAAAGTTTGTTAAATGCTAGGTGGCACAAATTTAGATGCCACACAGTCCCAGACACCAGACTCCTGCCATTTGTAAACAACAGGAAACAACGTGAGTGAAAATTGCCACCCTTGCGTGTAATTGAGGTGATGACCTACCCTCTTTTACCTGAAGCATAACTAGAAAGGGTGTCACAGCATTGTTACAGACACCTGTTCAATGTCAAATGCACAGCACTGATACTGTTTGACAGCATGTACTGTATATTTATTGCCTCAAGCAGGACAGATGTTAACAAAACAGGAGATGCTCACTTTGTACTCTTCCAAGAATATGCACACTACTTCTCCAGGAAGCCAGATTTGGCAATTTCATCTATTTGCACATTGACAAAAAAAAAATTAGCAAAAGTAACAGGAAAGTAAGCCTAGCTATTCTGCAAAGTGGACAGAAAATACAGAACAATCTAATTGCTTTGAAATTCAAAAACATGCTATTAGCCCACAAAGCAGCTTAGTTGGAAATTCATAATCACCAAGAAGATTACTTTTCCTTGACAGTACCATTTTGTACCAAAATTCACAAAACAGCGCATTTAAAGAACTGACAAAGGAAAAGCAGAGCACAGGGAAGAATCACAACGATGGCAGACACAAATGTGAACCGAATGCAAATGAAGCAGCCCTGGCTCCTTCTGTACTACTCTGAGCAGACCCGATGAGGTGCTTGTCACATAAAGTATCTAATTAGTTTGTAATAACCTAAGCAATACAGAGCCACTGGCAAGATATTAACCAAGAGGGTAACTGGATATAGTTCTTTTCACCATCATGTTTTCTGAAGGTACATGAGACAAACACAAGGTGCAACCTGCGGGGTATGTGAATTGGTTTGGCAGCTGGTCCTTGCCACCCTTTGATGCCTAAACAATCTAAGTGTTGACATGATTAAGAAGAAAAGGTATGTATGTGTAGTGTTCAACAAGCTGTATGACAGGTTGGAGAGACAACAGACAGGGGGGAAACATGACTACCCCATGCCTCTTAGACCTTCCTTTTCAACTCCCTTTCTCTTGGAGTACCTTTCATATAATTTTGAACAGCAACCATAAAACCACAGTTTCAAAGCTAATCCATCCAATTAACTTTAAAAGGTGAAAAATACATAACTTGGGGTAAAATAATCAAGTACATCTTAAAAAAAAGCAGTCTAAGAAGTTTGTGCAGGTATGCTTTTTGTGTACTAGTAAAAGACACAGGAAACAGTGGGGAATAGTAACGGAAATAAAAGTCCTGCCAGTGTTCCTCAACAGTTCAAATTCAACAAAGTCAGTGTCATTATTTACTCTATGAAGGAAACAGAATACAAAGTTATACAGATTATTTAAAAAATGCTTTGGGCAGTAAGAACCCATTTCATTGGCATTTTCATTAGAGTATTTCTCTGTTTCTTCACAGAATTTTTCTGTTTCTGCTTACAACACAAGAGTTCCATTTCTATCCATGCCCACTGCAAAGCCTGCTGAGCAGTGTTGCAGTAAACAGCACGATTTAACACAGGAATGGAAGGCAGAAAGTTTCCTCTGTTCTCTGCCTGTCCTGCTACAGCTGCAGAAGTACAGTGGTGAGAAAATAATTTTTAATCAACCACCGTAAGTCAAAAAAATAAAATAAAATTGAAATTGTATAAAGAAAAGGTGAAGCACTGCAGTCAGCCTAAGCAGATGTGGCCATCATTTTCTCTCTTCTACAAGCCTGCTATTTAATCACCCTTTTTGCTGCCCTTCCCATCCCCCCCCTTTTTTTTTTTTGGACAAACAGGATGTATAAAATTTAAAGCTTTCTTTGAATGCCCCACACTGTTCCTTCTGGGTACCTCAAAAAATATCATTAACTTACCTCTTTTTGGAGTGTCTCCAAAAAATGCATTTCTGTGGTACAGCTACAAAAGTTAGAAGCACTTATATGCAAGTTCACAACTTCCATTAAAACACTCTGTATATATTTAGAGCTTACTCTTAATTCCGTCTTTTTTTATATTTTGCTTCTCTCTGATGAAAGATCTCATATTCAGAGAGCCCCTCCAATACAGTATGCACTACCAGAAGACAAGACATTAAGAGTGCACCTCTTCCATTCCCACCCAAGAAGTGAAGAGCAAAGCACAGGCTGCTCCCAAACTACCGCTACAATAATGAGGAGCGAGGCAAGTACTTCTGAAGTGTGGGTATATAAGAAAAACAGGCAGTAATGATGACACTTGAAGACAATCCTATCTCTTCCAACAAGTTCTGAAGTTATCCCTTACATGGGAACTAACTACAGGAAAACAAAATGCTGTTGGCTCTTAAAGATGTCAAGTATTTTGAAGCATAAGTCCACTGAGAAAAAATATATGAAAACCCCTTTTTAAAAATTCCAGGTCTCTCATAACTTTTCTTATTCAGAACCTCCCAAAGGAAAAATAAAGGATTAACAGATAACAAAACTGCATAAGCAATTATCTCCAAATCGTAAGTGCTAAGAAGTAACAAGTTCACCACTTTACAGATGGAAGAACTAAGAAGCTGAAGATAGAAAACTGAGAAGCATTTCTAGTGGTACTCAAAGCATACAGACATAGGTTTACAGGTATTTCTGCACAGCCACCCCAACATCAAGGCTTTCATATATAACAATTTATTCTCCTAATCTTATAAAGAACAAATTCCACCCCTTCTCTGCTTGCTAATTGTCAAACAATGCAAGAGACAACCACTTCTACTTCATTTACATGCCATAAAATGCTACTCATTTGATATATCTAAAGGCTTTAAGACCCTCTGAATTTTTTACCTTTTAACATTCAGAAGAAATTTTCAATTTTATGTATCTATATAAAGAACAATTATCTGTTTTTAAACATTCACAATAGAAAGTGGCTGACTTGAAGATTACATGTTGTCTTCCTCTGCCCTCACCTCCAGTTCTCAAAGGCAGTTCTGTTACTTCACTGTAACAAAGGACACATGCAGAAGCTCTATGTTGGTAAAACTAAGCCTTGCTGTTAGAGAAAGTTCAACTTTCATGTTCACCTCTCCCTAATCTCACCCATTTCTTACACTACCTTATCTTTCTACCTTAGAGTCAGGAAGAAAAAGACATGGAAGAGATGTCAATTTTCAATGCATTTCTGAAGGGACCACAGAGCTTATTGCAATCAGTACTGCCAGGAGGTATTGCAAAAGAGTACCAAAAGTACTGAAAAAGGTAGAGTTATTTTCCATTGACACACGCAAATGAAAACAGGAGTTCATTTGCTAAAACACTGAATAGTTTCTAAGAATAGCAGGCAAGAATGTATAGACATGCCTAAGAATTTGCAATGAATCCCATGAATATTTCTTCTTCATCTGAAAAGACCAAAGGACCAAGCCTACAGGACCATCTTGAGGTGAAACAGGAAACAAATTTTGTAAGAAAAAGGTAGTATGCACAACTGCATTAAATGAGAAAAACTCACCAGTCATTTTCAAATGCCCTCAAGGCCTTAGTGTTTAACTCTGCCTGGCCATGAAATGAATCACCAAGTTTAAACTTAAAAGTTAAGTATTTCAGGTACCTTTCTGCTGCTTATTTGGACTGACAATGGTAAAGTTACACATTGCAGACATCTGAATTTACTCCTGTATAAAGCGAAGTGTTTCAGTACTAACTATAGGCCAAGGTCACCCAAGGCTGCAACCAACTGCATACAATCAGCTAAGACTGTTTTCCCTCTTTAATTACATGACACAAAGACATGGACAAAGTCATGAGTGTTTTAGTGGGAACAGAGCATATGCAGAGGTTGTAGGTAGTTACAGGGTTCATAAATTCATGCGTTATAGATTCTAATCAGAAATTCTGTATATAGCCAGGTGAAACACATGAATACTGTAAAGAGATCCATACTATAAGCTGGTTAATTAAATCATAAGATCACAAATGGAGCCAGATAATTAACTAGATCCTGCAGTACAATTGCCAGAGGTGAGTGCATACACCTGGAGTCACACCATCTGGCAAATGGTTTGTAAGTAAAATGTCAAACTACTCACAACCCACAGGATATAGGTTACTCTGCTGCCCATTTCTACACTGGTAAAAAAATATGTCCTCTCAGCATCTTGAAAATTCTAGACTGCAGCTTCACTTCTTCCTCTAATTAAATGGATTTAATCAGAGATAAGAGATATGATAGATCAAAACCAGTCTAATGCAAGAATTGCTGTGCATTGCAAGTCTGGAATTCCTGGCTCTCATGGTTGAGCAACACAATTTCTGACAGCTTTCTGTAGCAATATGACAGCCCAGAAATGAATTATAAATTTCAGGCTCATTTTTCCAAGCTGTTCCAAACCCTTAAGATTATATAGTCATACTTATTACAGCTCCTACAAATACAAAGGGTTTTCTCAATATTCTGAAACCTTCTCTCTGGAAAGTTTCTGCTTTCTGATCTGCAGCAGTATTTATTAGATTTTAGTTTTCAGAACAAAATTGGTATCATTATGTGCCTTGCCAAAAGCAGCAATCTCGCTTGTATACACAAGTTCAGAAAGACCTTGAACCAGGACAGTGTTATCTGAGGATACCCAGATCTCAAATTACCTCCTGTAAATAGGAATGAAAAAACTTTTCTCTCAATCTCATCCTTAAACATTTTTACATTCATCCAAGGCCTGTCCTACTTACTTTTTGCAACTGCTAGAGACTTAAAAATCTGCTTGATGAGAATACTAAACTCAATTTAAGGGTGTACAGGCAAGCTTGTTTGTGTTCTGAGACAGAAAAGTGCGATGTCCTCATCAGAACAGAAGGCAGTTGAGAGGTAGCTGATGTTATGTGAGAAGCAATTTACAGTTGTTTAGTATTTTCACTTCATCACAGTCTTCCAGCAACATGTTTTTTAATTGTTTTCTTTGTTCAAGTCTCTATAGATACATATTACTCTTTTATTTTGGAAGAGAGGAAAAAACAAGCAAACAAACAACAAAAAAAAAGGCACATAAATATATCACCCCAAAAGCTGAGGACTGAGAAGGCAAACAAAGGGGTTGCATCATGGTATAGATTCTCAACTCTGCCACCTCCTACCTCTCTGGAGTGGGAACATATCACTAGCACCCACCAACTCCCAGTGCAATGCCACTCCAGAAATATAACTTCCTTTAAGAGGGAAACAAAGGGCAAAACTGACGGGGAAGTGGAAACACCACCATCTTTCCTTAAATATCCACCCAAATGCAGGTCCTGCCTGCATGTCATACAGGCTGCACAGAACCGACAACCTGAACTCAGTGACTGATGTAGCCCTGCTACCAGAAGAGCTTTGTTTCTCATCTACTCTGCATTGCTTTTAAAAATGGGGAAAGTATTCACAACGGCAAACTTAGAAAGCAGAATGGCTTGAAGTAAACAGAGCAAAATGTCTAAGGTCTAGATTTGTTCCTAGTCCAGAAGTGTATAGAAAGTCTGTAAAAACTAGGAGAGGAAAAAAAACGAAAAACCAAACCCAACCATGTCCTGTTATTTTAACAATAAAAAATTAAAAATAAGCATTTCAGATTTCCAGGCTTCTCTTTACTCTGTAGAATGATGAACATGTATTACGAATTCAGTTTCAAATGCACTCAGACCCCATTTTGATTTTGAACAAACGGTTGCAGAAAATTCTAGTTTAAAATATTTCCATTGTTATATTTCTCTTTCAAAGCATCTAGAGATTAGGGGAAATTAATTAAAAGGAAGTAAAATGAAATTAGTACAGTAACATTTTAATATTATCTGTCTTTCGTGAAAAGTATTGCATTAGCAGGTTTATAAACCAGGATATTTATCAGTTATTTTTTGGTTTGCGTTGGCAGGCAAAATACTGTAACAAAATTCTTCAAATACATGTATAAAGAAGGAACAAAATAAACAAAGTCTTGAATTCTCACAAGGAATCTTTACATAGCATTAACACAGAAAAAAAGAGCTCCCCCAGGAAGCTTCCTAAGTATTAACAATAAAATCATAGATGAAATAAAGAGAAGGGAAAAAAAAAAAAATGGGGCAAAGACTTCCATAGGACAAACTGTAATTAGATAACTGAATCTAATGAAATCTGTGGAATGGATTTACAGGAAAAAGTGGGTAATTACCATTACCAATGGAGAGATATGACCGGGCAAGAATAGTTTCTTTATCCTAATGATTTGCAATCATAAATGTTAACTACAGATCATGGGTAAAAATATACAATAATAAATACTTTATACAGTTCTGCACCATATTGGATCTTCCTACTGAAGAAGCATAGTAGAAACTCTTTAAGAATACACTCTTACTTGTCACATTCCTCCGCAGAGATATTCAGCACCAATGATACGACATTTCTAAAGCCCTCAGACCTTTCCTACAGCCTTTACTACTACTTTTTTTTTTTTTCTTTTTTTTTTTTTTTTTGTTATATGGCTCCTGTGGTTATAGAAAATGATCACAGTTGTTCAGAAAGGTTTGGACTAGACAGCCTAAGGAATTACTGCTATTAACAGGAGGAACGAATGTGCAAATGTGTGCATATGTGGATAATTATTAAATAAATTACTGAAGGAAACATTAAACACAGCACTTTTTGGGATCAGTCCTTGTCTGCAAATCAAAATTATAATTAGTAGCATAGATTACCAGGATTGTTAATTTGTGCTCCCTCTATTGGTTAATTCACCATAAAAATAATAACCTGTAAAAAATCCCCAGATTGTTGTGTTGCAACTCAATGGCCCCAAAAAAACTCTGAAGCCAAATTATATTATTAAAGAAAACCCTGATACACTGCTGGTATCTTACACATCAGTTCTAAACATCACCTCAGCTCATTAAACTGTCAGAAAGGAAGTAAAAGATACTTGCAATTCAGAAAGATGTTTCCTATCACATCAGCTTCTTTTGTGTGCCTAGTTCATAGAAATTCCACTTCCCTCAGATTTAGAAATGCAATTAAACATTTCAAATTCTGAATCATTGTAAGAAGACACTCTTAATTGGATTTTTAATTGAAAGCTCCTTTTTATTCTTCTCCTCATACAAAACACTATCAGCAACCGAGCTGCAAAACATCCTAGATTGCAGGACAACTTGGGCTGGAAGTCAGGGTTTGTCAGCCCACCTGATCCCCTCACACCACTCATAGCAGGGCTACCTCCACGCTTCAGTCAGGATGCTCAGGGATTTGTCCCATTGACTCCTGAGTATATCAAAGGCTGGCAACTCAGCAACCTCTCCAAGTAACTCATTCCTGTCGTTCATCACTCCCATGGTGAAAAACTTTCCATGACACGAGATATTGGTTAGATCCAAATCAAGCATAATTCAAAGTCTGAGTATAAACAGGGACAAATTTGTAACAAAACCCATGAAAAACAGTTATCTGCTCACAATTACTACTAGTCACAAGCAGCATATTTCCTGGGAAACTCAAATATCACTAGCAGCTTGAATCACTTGAAAGAACCAAAGACCACCTTACTTTTGAATGCTGATGGTATAATACCTATGGGACTCTGCTTTTCATCTGAAGCTGACAAAATATACTCTATAAATATTTTTAAAGTATGTAGCAGATCCTCTGATTCTTTTTATTTCATAAAGCACAAATAACATGAATATACCCACAGGTTCCCCGATTACTTCTCCTGGAGACATAATTTAAACAATAATTTTAAATGCCAGCTTTAGTCAAAGAAATGTTTAAATATCTTTAAGTGGAATGACTTGTAGTAAACATTAATGTATTGGTACAACTGCTTTTAGTTATCAAAAGTGGAAATAATATCCAGTCTAATTTACCTTGGTCAGTTTGTTGGTTTTTTTCCTATTAATAGGCTTTAGCTTTGTAGATCAGCAAGACAAACTTCTATTGTTACGCATGGATTAGAAATGTAAACACTTAACACTTCCCACAACGACTGACTTCAGAATTGATTCTGAGCATTATCTCAAAAAAGCATTTCAAGAGCCACCGTGACAAAGATCACCACTGCCCCCTAATGAGCCATCCCACTGTAACAGCCACTCCTATGTAACACCATTTCCTGTCTTTCCTGAAAAAAAATCAAGTTATTATATCCATGAATTATTAAAGAAAATAAGTTTTGTAAGAAATTGGGTCAATCATCAAGAATGCATACACTAAATTCATGTCAAATTTCCATGCAAAAGCCATACACGTAAGTTTGGGAAGGAAAAAAAAAGGTATCTACTGCCTAGGATTTCAAGATAAATTAATACTTAGTGCACAATGGCATCATGAAGATGCAAAATATAGCACAAAAATTATGTTCCAACACTTCCGTCAGTATATAAGCAAATATTAGCCAATCTTAAACCTATTCTATACTAAGGTGTAATCATTCAGAAAAAAAAAGGAAAACAACAAACAACCTGTAGTTATCTTCACACTAAGCTAGATTTTTTTAAATTTTATTGTCTGTAGTGTAAAAGCATCAGTATGTTTTTCATGTTGCACATGCCAGTCTATCTAGGCTTGTAACTATTGCAAAATACTTCTGATCTTGGTATCTAATTATACCCACATAAAGAAATAGAGAAGAAACAATCCAAAAAATACACTTCCTGGATTCTATCTATATAGGAAACAGACAAACTTTCCGTGTTACGTGAAAGAGACATTTTTTCCTCATTTTTCAAAATAGTGTTTTGCCACAGAACTGAATCTGTATGCAATGCTGCCCAATGCAGCTTGGGCATAAAATACTGTCTGGCTCCTGTATGTGCATTTCAAAAGTACAGACTGCAGTGAACTGCTGAAAAAAATCCAAACAACTGCTGCAAGTCCTCATGAGAAGCACAGACATAAGCTGTGTATTCTCTTTAATTCTACCATAAATCAGAATTTCCACTTATGTTAGTAAAATTACTCAGATTTAAATTCAATGCTAAAGCAGAACTGAGTTTTGATTTTTCCCCTAAAATCTTTTATATTGATTTTTTTTCACTGATAAACATTCTGACAGACACCTCAAAGGTAAAGACACCAATTATTTCCATTAGCAAGATAAGGTTAAAAGCAATTCATATGTTTAATTTAAAACATGCTAGCTAACAAAAGATTCTATGTATTAAAAGATATGCTCATTAGTGGTTTTAGGCAATGACACACTACCAGTCACTAAAATCCTTGAACTTAAGACTTTACCTTAAAACCTCCAAATATTGGCTTTCTGTGACCTTGCATACTATGTTATCATTCACAGAAATACATCGTTAGCACAGAAAGCTTGCAAATGATGAGTAATATCTTACATAACCACACACATGGTAGAAGGCTGAAAGCTACTCGGCATTAAAAGTATTCAAAGTACCAATCACATGCTAAGTGATAAAAATAAATTATCTACAAAGATATTTTAAAGACTTAACCATAATTCCATGGCACTTCCCTATTATGCTACAGCCCAAAGAGCTGGCAACACAGCTCTCAGCTCTCAGTCTGTATGCTATTATATCAGTACTTCACAATTCCAAGAGCTTACCATAATTTTATGAAATGGAACTCTGGATTGTTGTTAGTCTCACCAGTGTTTTCTAACTAATGTCTCAGAACCTAGACATAAGGCCACCACCACAACTCATTCCAGCTCTGCCAGGCATGTATTTCTTACCTTTGAGTCTTCATTGCTCACCCCCAGCTCTAACACAGCTTGAGGAGACTTCAACTTTGCTTGCATGGATTCTGCCATTTGAAGATTAAGCTGCCATCCAATTGTTTCAAGCTATAAAATACAAATTTAGATTATAATCAGAGGGTACAGAAGCACTCAGGTCAGCTTTCAATATTGTTAATGGCCTGTGTCAACGAACATCATGTCAGGCTGTACAAATGTTAAGCATTTTTACATAATGCACATTCTGCAACTTCTCCTGGACTCCAAGACAGATTTGCTTCTCTCTTGCCAAATTTATCACTTCAAGCTGCCTGTGACCACCCAAAACAAAGCAACTTCATAATGCCTCAGATTTGCTGGAACCAATTCATAATAAAACACAACTAAGGATTCAAAACAAGGTACTTTGCCCCTCCCTGGGGAAGTTTATCAGCAAAGTTGCAGATTCAGTTTTGTTTCATATTTATTTTTCTTTTACCAAAAAAAAAAACCCAAACAAACAAAAAAAATCAACAAAAAACAAAACCCCCAAAAAAACCAGTAAGTGGTAAACCAGCTAAAAATGGTAATTTCTTCATCAACAGATCTACCCATGTGTATTCTACTATATATAGAAGTTAATGATGGAAAAAAAAATAAAATCTATGCTGCTTTTTAAATTGTTACTACCGAATAGCCAAAAACCAGTTAAGCATGTGAGCAACAGAATTTTTAATAGAAAGCTACATAAAAATAATTTCAAATTGCCTTTTAATCATTAATCTAAAATTATATTCCAACATTATAAAGCTACACGTAATGCATAAATGAAGTATGCAAGAACAGAATTACCTAGCCTTCTTGAATAAAGAAAAGTAGAAATAGAAAGTCTCACCATATGGAAAGTTAATTTGCATGCACGCTCTTTTTAATCTAGTGTCTCCCCTCTGCTAGTAAATATTGTGGCTGACTTGGTAAAAGTGAAGCCTGCCACATTTCAGTTAATCTTTTACCAGTCTAACAATTCAGCTAAAATCAGCAACAGCACAAAGCCATCCCAGAAGTGCTGTACTGTGAACAGCAGAGAAGCCAATACATGCCCTGCCTTCTACAGTGACATTAATGCCTAGATGAAAGATAGGAGAGAAAGTGAGTGGCAGAAATGTCTTCCATTGGCACAGCTCAAAGACAGGGCTTCCAAAATTAATTGCAGCTATACAATTTCCATTTACACATTAATGTATGCTATACTGCATTTCTTTGAATATTGCATCAATATTATACCACTTATGTAGCAAACACTGAAAACCATATGCCTAAGCATACTGAGAGGAAAATTACATAACATGACCTATCAACCACCACTGTCCGTCCAAGGTGGTTAGGGAGTTTAGCCAAGGCCAAAGTTAATGGAAAGACACAGACAGTCTCAGACTAACTTTGTACACAGCTATAAGAACAAGACAGTAGGAAGAATGCAAGCATGTCAGCCTGCAGTCTGCTGGCATTCTACAATAAATGCCCCTATACAGGCTTCATTCTGTGGTAAAAATAAGGAAGGTTACACATTAACCAAATCAATGAAAGTGTGCATCCAACACAAATGGACACAGCTAAAATGCTGTTAAGTCTGCTCTTGCTCATTTTGTGGTAGGCATAGGTTTAGTAACAGTGTGCCCACTGCAAATGAATTAAAGATGCTTTAAAAGACAAGTTTTATAAATTCTAAAAACAGATTAATTTTTAACCATGATTCTCTGTTTTGACTTCTTCTAACCTATTACATCTTGGTTGGTGGAAGTAATAGGGCATTGCCCATCCCATCCAAAAATACAGTACAATCTAAAGTGGATTCTGTGCATGCGCTCAAGTCAACCACACTAATGGACAAGTCTGCTATGCCCCTGTGCTGGCCAGTATCTGAACTCTTTTGGCAATCTTCCAGAATAACACAACTGGAAAACATTCTTGTCCCCACAAACTTCAATAAAATTTAGCACAGAAATTACCTCTAGTTCTCTCAGGAGCATAAAGATCTCAGCATCTTGCCTTACTCAAGGTTTTAGATCAAGAAATAGCATTCTTTAACAGCAAACAGTTACTGTTAACAAGTTAACAGTAACACCCATTTTATAAAACCACTTAAGGCCAAACATGTAGACAGTGAGCCAGCTCTGGAATGCAATGGCTTTTCATACTGCAGTCATTAAGGTTCAAGCCCCACACTCCTCAATTTAGAAAGGACTTTCTATCAGTTACTTAAAGTGTTTATTATAGCAGTAGGGAAACCAAGCCTTAGACAGGCTAGCAGCTTTCCCGGGATTAAAGAACAATGCCACTAGAGACAAGAACAATATTCTACGAAGCCTGACTTTTAAGACTTTTCTAAAGCTGTTAAACAGTGTACTGTAAGTAGCATCAAAAACAAACTATCAAAAGTAAAGAAATACAAATTTATATCTTCTATTTCACTTTTAATATACGTCTATCCAGGAACATTGCAGAGAGATCAGAACAAGTACAGTGTATGTGGCAGCACAGTGGCCTAAGTTTATAGCTGAACTGCAGCCGTAACTTTTTTTTATATTGCTTTACCTTAAAATTACTTTGTTCCCCTCTACAATTCATGTGGCTTTTCTATTTTAAATATAGCTGTATGAGAACAAGTTTTGATTAACAAACAGCATGCTGCCTAAGGCTTCAAAATAGTCTGACTGTTTATCTCCTTGAAAGAAAAATGTAACACAATTTAGCTATGGTTGTGTTTACTTAGAAGACATTCAACATCCTGAAATATCAATTAACCTTTTGAGAGTGGTGACATGTTTCTGCATGACATTTGTGTCAAATGGGCCGGGGGGGGGAGGGGAGGTATTTCCTCTAGCTAGCATGAAAATAAAGCCATGGGTTTAGTTACTGTTAACCTTTAACTTCTTTTTACAATTTCTTATCAGCAGTTTAGAAAAGTGCAAGATACCTTGTTACTGCAACAAAATACAACATTGAAATTGTACTATGTAGTGCTGTAAATTCTCACTGGTATCTCTGGCACTTGTTTAATTTTAGGGTTATATTTAGAAAACAAAAAACAGATGCAAGCTGAAAAATAAGGAAAAACATAGATACTAAATAAAACCAATAGTAAGCACCTATAAAAGTGCTTCAGATCTGCTCCATGAACCAACTCTATGGCAAATGATTCAAGGCAACAAAGATCGGAGGAAATTTTCGACAACCCCTGTAACCCTCAGTTCCTGTGTTCATTTTGTTCCACTCAGGCTTCTGAAGAGGACAGCATGACAGCCAAGACTAACAGGCATGGAAGAACCTATGCACTTCTCCCTTCCAGCACTCACTTGGTACTAGCTGTAGAAAAAAGGTGTTTTACTTGCTAAACCAGCTCCGTGCCTTCTAAAAACATATTGCTTCCCAGCGGCAATGCACGCACAGTACAGAGATGCTGGTTTCCCTAATATGAGAGGATCTGATCCATCATCTATAGATCACTAACACTAAGTACATAAATAGATCATCTGTGGTCTCTCGATGGTGAAGTCTATGAGTCATTTTCCTACAGTGGAAAACGTGGGAGCTTCCAACTCATGACAATTGTCCCGTCCACCAGACTATTTTCCATACTAAACAGTAGAGTGTAGTACTTTATATATTAGGACAAGATCATCAGCAATCTAACATAACTATGGTAAAACATTTGGATGAAAGACACCCTCTACAAAAAAAAAAGCCCATATGCACTAAATGTCAAGTCAGATTTTGCAGCTTATGTGGCAAGAACTTTAAGCACGATCTTGAATCAAATAAAGGATTTCACATGGGCAAAAATAATCTCCACAGAATCTTCCATCTCCCTCATCACTTACAGCCCATTATGGTTTTACACACCATTATCTTTCTCACATATTTTCACCACAGTTCCTTACTTTCACTTTTGACTGTCCATAAACATTAGACCAAACTAAACCAAAACTGAGAAGATATTCAAGAAATCAGATAAACAAGACAAGTTTCTACATTAGTTGTCAAAAAACATTTCTCCTTTTTCAACTACATAAAACTATTTATCTTATACTCTTTAGTAAGAAATCAAATAAATGTTCTTTATCAAAGAAATTCAGGCTAAATACCTCAAGGAGAAAATAATTATCTTCTCTTTACATGAACCAGACTATCAGACTCAGAAACAAAGGACTACAACTTTGAGAGTGAAGGCAAACTGGGTGTCCAGACTAGACATTTTGTAGACCTCCACCCTGAAGGACCAAGAACAGATCTAAAGTGACTGAGAAACTCAAACTGAAAAAAGTTTTAGCAACGACCTTAAGTTGAGAAAAGAAAGTAAGTGGAAATACTGTGGAAAAAAAAAAGGGAAAACTAAAAGTGGAAACAGAATATCAGAAAATACAAAAGCATCTCTAAGGCCTTCCCTAATACTTCCAACTAAAGCTGTTCAAAATTTCTGGAGCAGGACCTCGTATTTTAAGGGAAGAGAAGGAAAAGGGTTCTGAGTTTAAAGGTTTAAATCCTCAGTCAGTATCAGAGCAGGGAAAAAGGATTTTTTTTATTACCTCAGTAATGTTATGCTATTACATCTCCTGTCTATCTCTACACACATGAAGAGTGGAAGCTTGTTTTAATTTTAAAAGAAAAATTGGAATTCTCACATAAATTACCTACTTCTAGAAGGTGAAGCTTTCAGAAGGTCATCTAATACCACAATAAATCATTAAAGAAACTATAGAAAATCAGTATTACTGCCCTCAGAACCCAATGAGGTGGCACAGACAGCTTATTTCTTAAAAGAATGCAAGCAGGATGCCATAATACCATGCAAACCACTATTTCTCTTCCAGGGGTAATACATGATTTGGCATCTATTCATCCTTTCAAAAGTGCTGTAAGCACTGACCTAGAGAAAGCAGGAGTAACAATCAGTAAACAAAGCACTGAACCTGCAAGAATTACAGTACAGAAATACTGCTTGGACACATAAAATCAACATGAATGAAGTTTATTATAACTGTCAGACATTTAGACAGTTACGAAATAGCCAGTCACTTTACAGTTCAAGCTTAACATACTATGAAGGTCTAATTATTTCAAATATTATTATATTTGAATTATATAACTATTTCCAATTGTTCCACCCATTCACTTGGCAAGATCTGCTGCTTTCAGAACACCTAGCTTTCCCTAAATAGAATAAAATATTATGTACTTTACTTCTCTGTAATACTAAACCAAAATCATAGCCTTCAGCCAATGAGAGAATAATTCTATTTGGAAAACAGACATAATCCAGAACACATGGCCAAATGCAATTAATTAGCATTATAGGTTAAATATGAATTAACAAGCAGATAAACTGGCTGCAGGAAAGATTATGAAGATCCTGTCACTTCATAGAATCCTAGAACTGTTTAATTCGGAAAAGACATTCAAGGCCATCAAGTCCAACTATAAACCTAATGAAGGCCACCACTAAACCACATCTCTAAGCATCTACATGTCTTTTATATACCTCCAGCGATAGTCATTATTATCCTGTCAGACAAATACCTTTACTTATTTCTACAGAGGGAGAGAAATGTTGGTTAGGATTTAGCAAAGAGCAAAAATATGAATTCTCAAAATTAAAGCTTCACCTTAAAGTCTAAAAAAGTGATAAAAATAGACTTCTAGGCTGAACTTGTTAACAAGTCTGATGCACAGAGAATGCAGAAGCAATTCTAAATTAGTAGCAGTGCTTTCTACTTTTATGTTTATGGAAGAAACATGCTTACATAAGTCCTGGGTAGGAAAGGAACACACAGCGTAAGAAAACTAGCATATGCAATTTGTGAAGTCTACTACTACTATTACAACAAATGTTTTTAGTATTGCCAGAACGTAACTGCCATGAAAAAAAAAAAAGTGGTAACATTACACTATATGTGATAATGTTTGAAAATCATTTATATAGTAATACCATTTTTCAATCGTATTCTTTCAGTTCGGTATTTCTCCCATTGTCAAGAGGTTATGATTTAACTTATCTGTTTGGAATTTTAAAAGCCACAAAACCCCGCAACAACACGTGCCTTTTTAGAGAGCAAAAGGTTTTCATCACCCTGAAGCTGCTAAGCAGCCACTGAAGCTTTCCAACATGAGTAATGAGAACTTTTAAGCAAACTGATTTTATGTCCCACAGTCAGAATTAAAAGACAGTAAGTTTTACAATAACATGGTCACGTTGCGAATATTGAGAAGAATAATCTGTAGTAAAGAAATTATCATACTGAATCTTATTAATCTGGTTCATAATGCATGTATCAGTTCAGTCAAACTAGCCACTAGTGGCATTACCAACTTGAGCACAGCTGAAAATAAATCCCTTTCAAAAATTCAAATCTTGGGGCAAAACTGAGTGCTTCCAATAGAACTACTGCTCGTTGTTTTGGTGGTGCTGAAGCACTTGATTAATTTGGACATCCCTGTTCTTGGCCACCAGCAGCTTCCTATGGCACAGAATGCTGGTTTAGACTCGCACAGTTGAGAACTAACATCCAGGTCTCCTGACTGAGTCAATACAAAAAAAAAGCCACTTCAGGGTAGTTTAAGTGCATCTATAGTTATTTTCCTTCACAGGCAGTCTGATTAATTTGAGAACAGGCTGAAGCAGTGTAACTGACTTCATTTTTCTGAAGTTTTAAAAAAACCCTCTGTACTAAAAATAGAATACTAAAAATAACTTATTACTGACTCATTTTTTACAGGTACCCCAGAAAATAGTTGTAGTGGGTCTGGTTGAGCTCCTTTTCCCCATCCAGCCCTCACGCAGCAGTACTGGGAGCTGGAGGGTGTTGATAACACACCCGTGTTATGACTGCCAGTGCTCACACGGCACCAGAGGCTGG
>WTSP01001503.1:23735-37562 GCA_025331215.1 Actenoides lindsayi | reverse complement strand
AGTGTGCAGTGCTTAGGCCTTGGTTATTAGTTTACACAATAAATGAAGCCCATTAGAAGAGGATAATCAGGGCTCGGAGAAGGCCACCTCACTCGTTATCTGAGGAGGTTATGTTAAGCCTCTGTAGTTATTAATCATACTTTCCCATTCAGATAGCTGAAGATTAAGAGTCACATTTATCCTCTTTGCTCCTCATTCTTTCGCACTGATGTGCAAACGGTCTTTATAATCGTTGTTATTATGGTTATTCATAGCCCATCCAGTCATCCAGGACTGCTCCTGAGATGTTGCTTAAAGTCTTGCACCTATCCGTGGTGACTTGGTGATACAGATCAGAGCCACTGGAGGTCTCTCCATTTATATCTCCGAAAACATCCTTGAGAGTCCTAGAAAGTCTCTGCTAGCTGTTATTGAATTGCAGTATCTTGTCCAGAGGCCAAGAGAGTTCTGAACAGAAGCCGACGCTATTATAAGAGCCAAGTTTAACAGCAACCCTCTTGATTTCACTTGCTTTGCCTTTTAATACCAGCTCTAACCTTGAACTTAGACTAAGGTGATATGCTACCCTGTGGCTTTTTGAAAACTAGCCTAATGCCCTTTTAATCAAAGTGAATGACCCTTTTTGCCTTTCTTCAATTTTTAAAGCACTTAAATCAACTGGGATGAAATCACATCTGTACAAGGTGGACTCAACAGATCTTAAAAAAAAAAAAAAAGTTTTAAAATGGAAGCATTTATTCCATTAGTGAAAATAATCTCTTTTATTTTTTTTTTTTTTTACCTAGAACTATTTCTGTTTCCTACAGTTCTCTTTCTGGTAGCCTGGACCCATACACACAGACACAGAAAACAATTCCTTAGAAAACCTTCATCAAAACTCAGGTACTTGAGGAAGACAGTTGGAGTCTTTTCTCCCCAGAAAGTCTTTAGTCACGGAGCATTTGCTTCAATAAAATTATGTTTGAAGCAACAGTTAGCAACTAACTTTATTCAGTGTGTAGTGACTGCACAATCATCCACAATCAATGTACAACTACTTCCCTCTGTTTGAACACTCATTCCTTTTCTTCATGTCCAGTATCAACTTTAAGTGTAAGTGGGTTTAGCTTCTACAGTAGTGGCCAGGTCAATGATATACAGAAATCCTAAACCTGTAAGCTCATAGTATCTATTATGCAAACTTAAAATCACCAGTTCATCCAATTTCTAAAACATGGATCCATTCTTTAGAACATGAAATGTGAGTTACTGTATGTGTCAGTTTTTCCATCCTAAAATATTTCTTCAGCCTGTGAGGAACAGCACAATTCCAGAATGAACTGTTCATGCTATTTTTACTTCGACTTAAGCAAATACAATTCCTAACCCTGATCTCTCTTTAAACACAACCAGGTCTGTTTCCTTCACACTTGTGATGATAACACTAATATGCAATGCTTACACTTCCCAAATGTTCTGCTTAGAAAGTGATTCTGCATATATAAAGGATAACAGCATTGCTGTCCTGACTCAGAGGTTTACTAGTCTCTGTCATCCCATGATCTGGTTCCTCCTTCTATTTTCTCTTATTTATTTTTGTCCAAGCCTAGGCAGTGTGCTTGATAACACATAAGACTCTTATTAGGGCTTTATATTTGATAGCTTTTTTTCCCTTTTTTAATGAAAGTATTTTCTCTAGAAAATGTCAACTCAAGACCTTTCCATTTGAGGGATCATGGTGATTTTGGTCAGGCACTTGTTTGAGACTGAATTTTTGGATCTGTTAGAAAATTCTTGTTCAAATGAGAGGGCCAGAAAAGCAGAAAACAACCCAAACAGGCAGGCATGACATTTGCTTGACATATGGAGCTTCCCTGATACAAATCCCTCTATTACCTAATACAAACTAAAAAGTGAACAGACACTGGTTTTTCTCTGTCCACCTCACATTTCCTACTCATCAATTCTTGGCTATTTGAAGACAACCTTTGCACATACATTATTTTTTTAATTTTCTGCTCTCTATTTTTACAGAAATTACTAGGTAAATTACCTGAAATACTAAAGGTTTGGGGTTTTTTTGAGTGGATGAAGACTTTTGTATGGATCATTGAGGTAAAATACCATTTCTGGTTGATTTTAAGAAGAATATACAGGGTCTTGATTTGCTGTCATGAGAAAGGACTAGCCATACAGACTGGAAGTTTACTGTAGGTGACCTCAGATTTCACTATGATGTTGGCAGCTTCTGAGTTGTCTGTCTCAAAACTGGTCTTATTTATCTTCCTTTAGGGGGGAAAGTGAGGCTGTGAGAAAGAGTGGAGAGAAAATACCTAGGATAAAGTGTGGTTTTGAGGGCTGAACCAGCATCAGGGTTTGAGAAATCTAGATTCAATGCTTGCCTATGTGACAGATGTCAATGAACCCACATTTGCTTTGATAGCCTACCTACAAGATGGAGGTCATTAACCTTCCTCCAGTTACCTCTGATTAGTAGGCATTTAGAGTTCTCCAAAGTAGAATTTTTCCTTTCAGTTACATCTGTGTTTGTGTACAGTGCTTAGGAGTGACAGCTCTTGCTTTTGACTACAGTGTCCTAGACATCCCTGTGATGCTGACAAAGAATGATAACTGTTGGGAGGGAAAAGCTTTCTTCCAATATGAGGCGATGGCTCAGGATGATTCTTGCCTTTCAGAAAGGTGCAGTATCTTTCTGCTTTCTCATGATTGACCTGAAAATAAATATGGGAAGAGTGACATTCTTACTATTGCCTTTTTTTTTTTTAAAAAAAAAAAAAAGAAAGAATTTCTCTTAGACTGATGTTGTACTTGTCCATACTGTATTTGACATCTATAATAAAATTTAGGTCAGATACACTTTTCAATAAAAAGAGGCATCCTACACACAGCCCCATGCTTGTATTAGGGTCATGTCAAGAATAATAGAAACTTTCTCACTGCACTGAACCTCTGCATTGTATTAAGTATTCCTCACTTCTCTCTTCTCTGCTTCTCTCCAAGACATCATACAAGATGCCTACCACATTCTACCACATCTCAACAAAGGGCACAGCAACTGCTTAGCAAGGAGCAAGGCTCCTCAAAGTTACTATGGCATCCATGAGCACATGAAAAATGTGGATCAATCACTTTGTCTTGCTTGATCATACACGTCCTCTCCCCTTATCTGGGTGAGAATTGAGGAGTGAAGGAGGGCTTTTGTCAAAGGAGGAATTTCAGTTTTTTCTTGTTATTATTTCATGGGGAAATTACATGTTGGGTTTTTCATGAATGAACACTATCCTGGGGAGACATGAGGGAGTGATACATTGGTAAATGAAAGAGATGGTCCTAAGTAACTTCATAGAATCATAGAATGGTTTGGGTTGGAAGGGACCTTAAATATCATCTAGTTACAGCCCCCTGCCATGGGCACGGACACCTCCTACTTAGTTCATGTACTATCACAGACCTGCACCCATCTCTGACCTGTTCACATCTAGGCATACCTCTTGGCCTCAGTTGCTGCATTCATCTTGCACTACCAGTTCTAGATCAGTGCTCACAGCAGCATGGTGGCCCAGGAATCCTGATCTGCCTGCCCTTGTGTATATAAGCATCTGTTTCTAGCCTTAGGAATACTTTCACGCTAAGTCTCAGCCAATCTTCCTTCACTTCTGGTGTGACAAATAGAAACAAGGAGGAGAGACCACTGGATTTCATTTACTTCATGCCTTACAAAAGGTTTTGAAGTAAGGTCATGTAGGGAAAGGAATTATTTGTGTCAAATTTCATGCCCAGAGCTGGTCTGAGTTGTTTTCACTGAATATTTTCTGTTTCTGAACGGTATTTTTTTCTAGGGTAGATGGTGAAATCTAGTTCCATCCAGAGGTGTGACACCTGACCTTCTCTGTCTAAAGCCTGGTTTCACTCAGCCACAGCATCAAGAATTCAGTGTCATCTGCTTGGCACTGCACACCTGCACTTTTCTTCCCTTTCCTTCTCTCCTCTGCCTTCTTTTTCCACATCCTAGTGACATTCTTTGCTATATTTGAGGTGCTAGCATAGATCAAAGTCCTCCCAGGATCAAACAACGTGCTGCATGCAATCCTTACGGTTACAAACAAGGTCTTTCACTGACAGAAACACGTTTCTGTTCTGCATTTTCAGCAGCCTATCACACTTGATTCAAGGGTAGCTTTTGATTTTGCAAGGAAACTCTCTTCTGCCCTTCCCCCTCAATTCTTCAGAAAGAGAGGGAGTGAAATAAAGGGCTCCATTTGGCTGAAAGGATAGGACAGCTTTCTAAAAACTTTGGAGAGAAATTTAATATACTCGTGCTATATGAATGTTTTGTTTGTTGTAACAAGTAAAAGATAGAGAGCTTCAATGGAGAAGAAATATATCTAATGCTATGTAGCAAGAAATATAGCAAGAGAGGACTGAGAAACTTGCCTGAGCGTTTGTTACATCTTTCTGATGGTATTTTTTATATATTTTGTGGTCATCACTTCCCTGTAAGATTCTTGCTGTTCGAATAGCTCTTCAATATAATCTTTATTTTTTGTTTGAAGTGGTAGTTAGGTCCAGAAAATATTATGAAAGTTGGATAAATGGTACTAATTACTATAGGCAACTATTTCCTATGAGTCTTTTTTTCATACAGCTTCAAGCAAGCCTTCAAAGGAGACACATTGAAAATATAAGTATTAATGTACAGTTTTCTGACTAGCTTGGATCTTTTGTATTCTATCTCTTGGGGCTCCTGAAAAGCTTTCTGAAAAATTAAGTGACATAGACACTGAAAGTTGAATGCAAATATAATTTTGCAAATCTCATTAGTAGGGTTTCACATTATTTTCCAGTACTTGGGAAACACTGTTTGCTGCAGAACTTGGTATTTTGTTGTGTTTTCTTTTTCAGAACATCTGAAAAAAAATCTCTGAAATTATTTTCAAAAGACAAATCAGCTTGGACCTTGGGAAAAAAAAAAACAACAAACCTGACATTTTTTTCTCTGCCACTTCCAACACAATCAGGAAAATGCAGAAGAAAGGAGTGTAAACAATAAGCAATACCCCACTCCACATTAATGCAAGAAAAATCTATATTTTTGCTGGGGAAAATAATTGCTGATTAGTATTGCTGAACAAATAATCCTCATACCCCATAATTTGCATTCTATTATTAAAATTCAATCAATAAAAAGCTCTTTTTAATAATTAAGTTCAGGGATGTTACTGTTTACTCATAGTGTTACTGGGTTTGGTATTGTTCTGGTTCATCCTGATACACAGCGATGGAAGGAAGCACTTACTTATAAGTGGCATACATATGAAACATATTGCTTTCAAGAAGAAAATTAGAAATTCTCCCTAGATGCCCACTTCATCAGGGTCTGTTTATTTGCCAGAAGAGTCTTAGTTTCATTCCTAGCTGGTATTTCTTCTCTAATTTTAAGCATCCACACTTCTTAGGGTACAAGTAGTTGGCTCACGGGTCCTCAGAAGATAAGAAAAAGTGCAGATGCTATACTCTGAGAAACTGTCAGGAAGTAAAAGACACGAACCCATTTCAGTCTGTGATTACTCGTTATGGGATCACACGCTTGCTGGCTTGCCTCAATGGCCTGTCTTCTAGAGTGCAGGCAGGGTAAATAAATGTTAATTTCCCCACTGCATAGAGTGTATTCTCTCTCTTGCCTGAAGTGAGGAGGTGCTAGTCCCTCTCTAAAGAGTTGTTTTGTTTATTGGTTTGGATGAGACATTCAGGAGACAAAGTTCTCTAATCAGCAGTTACATAAAGTGAGAGGGCAGCCTGCCTTTCTCTCTCACAGTTAATTCCTTCAAAATCTTTCTTCATGTGTCTTGCAAAGTAAACTGCACTAGGGTTCAAGTTTATTTCACAGGAAGAAATCCCGTTGGTTGTTACACATGGCTGATGTGGTAAGTCAGATGTGCCACAGCACAGGATAAAAATTGTTAAAATAATTATGAATTCATATTCTTGATTGAAAGACCAAGCTTCCACAAGGCATGAAGTAGTTACACAAAACAAATAGTAGTGTGTACATATGCACTTTAATATGGGGGAATATATGTAATACTTGTGAGACATAGAGGGATTTGATGTGAACTCCAGTAAGTTTATCTTAATTTTAATAAATTTTCAAATTCATTCTATGGCTAGCTATCCCCCTTTGAATCATAATTTCACCTTGTTGCCTACCCTCAAAGAAATACATTCAACAGGAAATCTAGAAAAACAGTTAAAAGGGAAATAAGAGAGCTGGTATGGTTAAATGGAGGTAAAGTTTTACTTTTTTGAAAGGAACACGTTCACAGTTTTTCAGATTCTCTATGAAAATAAGCATTATAGAAGCCTTCAAAAGCTCACTGAAGCAATTTCATGTAATGAAAACAGCTTCATTGAAATTGAAATACTGTTTGTAATTCTAATTAAGATTTAAATTTCTATAAAATGAGTAAAAGAATTATTTAAAAATTATTTAAAAGAAAAGAAGGCCCCTCAATAAACTGGAATACATCAAGGAGTGCTGAAATATCTTTCAGTGCAGAAGGGGAAGACTTTAACAAGAAGATACTGGAAAAATCCTGTTACATTAAACTCTTTAGATTATGACTTGGACTACGTGGACCAGCTCAGCATAGTCCTCAAAGGCCTGGCACAGGAAGCACTGTAAACTTTCGACAACATGCTTATTCATTACCACAGGTAGATCTTTCTACTGGTCAGACACCTTAAACTGCTCTGAACAACTGAGGTTGCTGAAGCATCTTTCTCACTAGCTGCCAATTTCCTCCCTTGAGCTCAGAATGCTGGTCTGGGTGAACTGTTTCATAATATTTGGCAGTGGTCCCTGGGTGTTCAGTACAGACTTCAGGTGATTCGGGGCTGAGATTACTCTGCTTGGTCTGGTAGTGAAACCATACATGGGTATGGGTGTAATGATGTGAAGGACCACTTCTCCCTGGGGTAGGTGGGGAGTTCCATGAACCTGTTGCAGACTGTGAGATCCACTACAGAAAGATGATATATCCAGTCATGTATGGCCTGCATGTACATGTAGTGTATCTTCTTACTGCTGACTCACTGAAGCCTCTGCAACCAATGCTTGTATGTCTAGGAGAAGTTGCCACTCCACGTGGTAAAGTCACACTGGTGTCTGTTTGATGACATCTCAGACGTCCAAGTGATTAAGCAGTTGTGTAGAAAAACTAGAGGCTTTCTGAAACTGGAATTAAAGCACAATCTTAGTCTTCAGATTAGTCAATTACAAATTACTCACTTCTGTGCAGAGAACCCAATTTAGTACTGGGGGGAGGGAAATAGATTGGATTTTATTGCAGTAGATAGGTAGGGTTTTGTATCTTCAGTGTCTGGTTTGTTCTGCTTCCATTGGAACCAGTGCAGAAACTTCATGTGTATTTCCTGTAAGTAGATCTAAGTCAACTGCATGATAAACCCCCTCTCTTTGTGCGAGCTGTCTGTAGTGTCCATTCTCAGTATGCATGCGAGGAAGTGGAACAGGGCTTAGTGAGCTTTCTCCAAGTCTCACTAATGACAGAGCTCTTTTATTTCTAAGGAAGCTGTTTTTCTTATACTGGGAAGCTGGTGGGAGTTGAGCAGTGAGTAGGTGCATACAATTCTCAAAAGCTGGCTTGGTGGTGGCAGACATGCAAGTTAAACTGGAAAATGTAGTCATGTGATTTGACTTTTAGATTAAGCTAAAGCGGGTGTGATATTCTGGCATTGCAGTGTTTTTGTGTGAGCTCACTGATCTCAGACTCTTTATCCAGCTATTACACTTCCCTCTCTCAAAACCTCTCTCCCTGGGATTTAGTACTTTAACTCTAGGCTAGCTGGTTTGGCTGTCAAAGGCCTGAGAGAGTACAAAGTAAATTATAGGCATCTTTATAGACATCCAAAGCCATCCTAGAGTTTCCTGCGTGTATTCAGCATCCAATTTTTCCTGTGGTTCTCCGATTCTTTTGTAATGCAGAAAGCTGTGATGTATTATCCTACAGGCTATGAAGAAGTTGTCCTCTGTTGAACTTGAGTGGAAAGGGTGAATCAGACTATTGCCCACTGGTTTTGCAGTCTCACCTGAATGTTCCCAAACTGGCTTTATGCACAATCAGCTGGGTGGTTGAAGCTATTTGAATTGCTGATCTGTACAAACCTAATTAATTTGAGTCTGAAAACAAGAATACTTCCTCCCTGTACTGTAGAGAGACGTGCAGGTAACTGTAGCATTGTTGCTGTAAGCTAGGTAAGGCTTTGTGGTTAGATGCTCACCTGTAACTAGGCTGGCTAGATGCTGCTCACTTCAGGTACTGCAGATGTCTGGATAGGCTTTTACTATTCTTTATGTCCACAGAACAGGTATTAACACTTTGAACTTCTGTTTCCATACCTAATAATCTACCTTGACAGATGACAGTGTTTCTTTACTCAAAGCTTCTTTGTATTTCTCAGGTGGCCTTCTGCGGGGAGGCAAAAGCAGGGAGCAGTGTGGACGTAGTATCCATTTCAAGCACTTGTACACAGACTGCTATAGGCTGTCTGGAAATTAAAGATTCAAAGGAAAGCACTCCATGGGAGATGGAAATAAGGCACTTGGACTTCAGCATTTCTCCTTGTACTTAGCAACTTAAAACTCTGACCATTCCTGTTCTGCAGTAATTAGAAGCAGTAAACAGAAGCAGTAAACACATCCGCTAATTTGTTTTCCAGTGATCCTGGCAGGAAATACAACACTGCCCTGGGACTTGAGGTTTCAAGCTTATTCCTAGGTTAGCTATTAGAAATATGAATGATATTGGGCAAATCACTTTGCCTCTCTGAAGCCTGAAGTTCCACCTATAAAAGGAAGACAGAGTTCTTGAACTCTTGTAAAGTGGCATAGAAAGATCAAGTATTTATTACCAGGTCCACTGCCCGCCTTGCACAGGAGAAATTATGGGTTTTTTTCTTAATCATTTCATATTGTCAGATGCCTGCAAGAACTGCTAAAACACCAACTCTTTGCCCACCTCTTGGCTTTTAAAATCTGTAAGGCTTTAAAATAAATTTGAAAAACACTAACCAAGCAAAAACCTGAATTTATCATCACCTGGTAGGTCTGGATAGGGCTATTCGTGAGTACAATCCAAAGGCCTTCACCTTGACTTCCCAACATAGTTTGATGTGATTTTAATCTGATTATTAGACTCTCGGTACATCTTGCAAGCTTGTAAAAGATACACTGCTGGCAGAAACATTTTCGTTACTGGGGAAACTTTTTGTTGTTGTTGATGTATGTGTTGCCTGCCATAAATGCTCATCTGAGAGGCAAAGGTCATTTGGTAGCTGCTTAGCAGCTTTACTTTCTGAAATGAAACTCAAGTGTGTTGGATCTGCAGCAGAATGTAGAGGGTGTAAAGTAGATGAGGGAAAATCCATTCCTTAGTGCTGCAGCAGACAGATTATTTTGCGGCTCTTTTAATCTTGATGTTGTATCTTGTTGTGTTTCACTTGTTTTTTATTTCTGAACATCCAAGTTCCAGTAAGAGGTGCAGAAGGGAAAGCCTTGGTAACTAAGCTCTCCGTGTCTAGTTACAGGGCTGCGTAGTACAGCCTGTGGCATTAAAGGATGCACTCCCAATGCCATGACCTTTTCCTGTGCCAGCCCAGGGGATTTATCTGCCAAGCAGTAGATGCAAATCTGGGCTTGTTTGCTAGGCTAACCAGAACAACTTGGTAACCAAGGGCAGTGGGTAAGTCCTGACTCAGGAATTTCATTATGTATACAGATACAAGCCTGAAGATCAAACATATGCTTGGTGTGGCATCTAAATGTACCCTGAACAGCAAATTGTCTCAGCCCCTGTTATCTGTTCAGTCTACTTCTACTTGTCTACTTCTGTGAAGTCTGCTTCTGTAGGTACCAATTTCTGCTAGGGTTTGTAATATGTTTACAGACCTCAGTGGCCCATGTGACACAGTAAGTCAGGCTAGCTGATAGAGCAGCAAGTGCTCACTCTAAATTAAATTTATTTGGGGCATCAGATCATTTCTCTGTAGATCTCCTAACTAGATTCAGTATAGAATCATCTTGTTTCCAGATCTTCCAGAAAATTGTTTGGCATCAATAATGAAGCAAACATTTGCCACATTGCAGCCAACAGACTTGTTTTGCCCTTGGTTCTTGAATGGCATTCACTTCAACTTTCAGGGGATTCTTTCATATATATAACACCCAGAGAAATAAAGAACAACAACAACAGCAGAAATTGAAACAGAATAGCCTTGTATCTCTCATTTCAAGCATAACATTTCTGAGAAGTTAGTAGTTTTGGTTATGAAAACAGGTGCCATCAGCAGCACTGACAGAACTGCCAAAGTAAAAGCAACTCCTGGATACAAGACCAACCATCTACCACCTTCCATCAGTGAGCAGCAAAGGGCCTATGACATGTGATTATAGGATCTATGTATGTGCAGGATCTGTAGCTGCAGTCTAGTTCACAGCTACAAATTGTGTCTACTTCCTTTTCCATTTAAAAACACAAGGTGCTGCCAAGCACCTTATCTTACAAGCAGAGATGATGGAAAAATAAACAAACAAAACTTTTTTTTTTTTTTTTTCTCCTAGAAAGCATGGAAATATTTTCTGAAATGACATTGCTTTCAGCATATTTCTTACTGTGATGGTGTCTCAGACCCAGGACAGTATTTTGACTAAGATGTTTTCTTTATCCTGTTTTGATGGTATCTGGGAATAAAAAACAGCAAGTAAACCTGCTCTAAAACTGGTAGAAAACTCTCCTCTACAGAATCATAGAATAGTAGGGGTTAGAAGGGAACTCTGGAGCTCCTCTAGTCCAACCCCTTCCTATAAAATCACATTTAATCACTATATAAAATGCAGTCATATTTCTTCTCTTAAAAGGTCAGTGTCTTCACAGGAGAGAAATACACTTCGAAGCCTTGAAATGTTTGTTAAATGGAGTGGTGTTTTTCTGGCCAGTCATGGTCATGGGTAGTCACACAGATGATCTCTGGCAGACTGACACTGATAGGCAACTGTTTGTGTTGCACACCTAAGCTTCTCACCACAAGGAAAACTTCTCTGCATGTAAGTGACCTACTGTGACCCCAGCCGGCACACTGATGGTAATGGACAATTGGTGTCACCCAGTTGCTAGAGCACCTCTCAATCTGGACTTTTTTCTGTGTAGTATAACTAACGAGCTCTGCCCAGCTTTCTGTTGTCTTCTGTAAGGAAGTTTACACCAAATGCAGTCATTACTTTACAAAAAGAAAGTGGATACCTGAGTAGTGAAGAAGCATTTTGTGACTGTGGGTATGATTCATCTGCCCTAACTTCAGCCTGATGTAGGTTAAATGGTTTGCTTTCTTCTACAGACACTGAAGAGCAGGACTTGAACGTGGGCAGACATCCCACCTATTCTTTTCCATTGAACAGAAAGTGACCCAAGACAAATGATTTAGGCTGCCTGAGTGATGTTATGTGAAAGTGCTCTGACAATTAAATCTGATCCCCTGCAAACCAGTCCTGGGCAAACCAGTTGCTAGTACTCCAAAATGAAGCTAGTTAGAAAGTGGGTTTTCATCCTATTAGCCCACAGGTTTAGAAGGTATAGCAGTAACTCTGCTTATACAGGCTCTTCACTGTCTTTATTAAACTTTATCTGAGGCAACTTCATATTTTCTTTTAGGATAAACTGGAGATAATGCAACGTGCTTGTTTTAATTTGCAAGGTTAACTGATCTAATTATCTGTGTGTGTTTATTTAAATCCTTTCAAACACTAGGCCCTTGCAGGTGGCTGCTTTGTTTTCCACCAACAGGAAATCTCTTAAAATGAGATGATATAGCTCAGTGGCACTTCTTGTATAAAGGATTTTCTAATAATGTATGATTTTATTAAAAACAAAGATAAAGAGAGGGTATATTTACATTAAACAAATTAGAGGGAACTGTTGTTTCCCCAAACTGAAAAGACCAAATGACACCTACTTTTACGATGTTAAAAGATTATCCATATTGTACAAAGATGTTAGACACTAGCATGTTGGATGAGGCCTTTTGACAAACATATCCATTCTTGTGTCATACAAGTTTTTTGCGTTTTATGTGCTAATATTTTTCCAGAGCCTCTGAATTGTGAAAACTTTGAGATTTCATTGATGCAAGAAACAGAATCACAGTGCTAAACTTCTCCTTCTGGTTTAATGAGTGCAACTTATATACTTTCCTTTGCTATATACCTAGTAATTTGAAGAAAAGAAACGTGCTCCTATGGATGTCTAGATAACATTTAAGCAAAATTGAAAGAAGTGGAATATTTTTTCTCCTCCATTCCTTAGGTACAGAGTGATGAAAATACCTTCTTCTAGCTTTTACATTTCTAATGAAATAGCAAGCCTAGTGGCTAAGGACTCACCTTGCTTTCTTGCCTTCCACACACCTGAGTTCTTTAATGCTTAAGAGACTTCTGCAATATTTATTTGATTGTTCTACTTAAAAAAGTAGTTTTACTGTCTGGTATGTACACCAGATGGTTGCAAAATAGAATATGAAACAGATATCCAGCTATCTAGCTGATGGACTTAAGCTGCATAGAGTGCTATCTATGGACAAGGGGGACTTGTTAGCTCAGATGCTGCATGAATGTAGCCAGACTACCTCCAGATCAGATCAGGCTCACATCCATGCCTTCGTCTTTGATCCCTTGATCTTTCAGCTCTGGGATTATCTTGAACAGAGGTAGTTTCTTCCTGTCTGCTCCTAGCATTGTAGAGTCACCCAGGTCTCCTAATTCTGCAGGGCCAGTAAATTTCTTTGTGCTGAAGTAGTCTTTCTCCTAGTAACTGTACGCTCACTCTTAATACCATATTAATGAATTACCATGTTCCTCCTATCAGTTCACAAAGCGGCCTTTGCTAAACAGATGGAGACTTATTTGCTCTTTCCTGAGTGAGTGTTAGCTCAGTGGTCCAGCACATCTATCTTATCTTTTGGGAGCTTTGTTCACTTTAGCAGAGACAGTATCTTCCTTTACTTAAGCACCTGCCAGTGATAAATGAAGAGAGACAGGTGCTAATCTCTCTGGGTCTGCCACTCCCCAGGGAAAGAGCCCATTTGATCACAGATATGAATTGCTGATGGATCGCTCTTTTGATGCCATATCTCACCATAAAGGCAACCGGCAGAAGCCCTTGCCCAGTTTGTGATGATTTTAAAGCTTGGCTGGCTGGGGCACTGCAGAATATGCTGCAGTGTACAGTCATGTTTTGTCTAGCATGTAAAACAGCACTGGTTTCAGAGTTGTGTATGTAGAAGTGCTTATTTTTGCTGATCCTGCTTATGCACCAGCCAGTCTTTTATAGGCTGTCAAAACACAGAGCCAAACTCTGAAGTCTTTGCTTGGATTATATGTGGTCTTTACTTGAGCAGAGCCTGCACTAAGTGAGCAAAATCTAAATAAGGCTGTCAAGGCTTTGACCTAGAGTATTTACTCACACGAGTCCCGGTGAGAATTGCAGACTTAATACTATGTTGCAAATGTAAGCGTTTCAGCGCGTTCTCCTGTGCTCTGACAAAGTTAATTGTCTAATCTTGACACCAAGTGCCCTGTACTTTTTTAAGAGGTTTATGCATGAGACTAATTATGTGCTGTTAATTTGGCTGCTAGCAGCTTTCTGCTTTGAACATCCGTTGGATTCAGGAACCGTGCAGGGTGGTATTTTCATGTAACTAGTGCAAGGGCTGTGAACTGGATGCTAAAAAACAAAGACAGCAAGTAACAGTGGACTATTC
>WTSP01001503.1:9694-23635 GCA_025331215.1 Actenoides lindsayi | reverse complement strand
AGAAGCAAAGTCTTGATTCCCTCAAACTTTGACCCGGTGACCAGAAATGCCAGGGTGCATGATCCGCAAGTGTGCTGTATGGAGAAATTTTGCCAGCCTATAGATGGTCTCCTACTGTAGATAGGGCATATAAGTGAGGATTACAATTTCTGACAACAATGTCCAAGAAGAAAGCATCTGAGTGTAAGTGAGGGTCAGGGAGGCATAGGCTGGGACAGGCTAATCACATCACGATACTTGAAATTTCAGTTGTCTCTAATACATCTGGGGCAGCTTTAAAATTCATGATAGCTTGGCAACTAAGCTTTGAAACGAGACAGACCTGTGAGTTACTGAAATTCTTGAGGACATACTAGCCTGTCATAGCTAAGGTGACTTAAAACCTGAGCAATGCTTCTAGCAATGCTCAGCTGTACTATTCCCCCTCCCCGTTTTTTTCAGACCTTACAGTGACTGCAACTGGAAATGGGCTTTGCACAGACTGTGCTTTTGTTCTTGCTCTACAAAGTGCTGTGGAAAGCTAATCAACTTTGTACCAGAGGACCTTTACTGTACTCTTTCCTCCAAGTAGCAATTTCTCAATAGTATAATTAAAAAATCACTGGGTACTTACCTGAATTTCCTATATTTAAGATAAAAAATAAGGAGGGATGGGCAAAATGTTGTGGGAATCATATTAATATGACAGCAAATTGTAGGTGTTTTAGAGGGAATTGTCAGAGATCCTACTATGTTAAGATCGTATTTATCATGTCATGCCTACCTTACATGAAACATATGTCAAAGATTCTAAAATTATTTTGAACAAATACAATGCTTCGATTAGAAGAAGATGGCTGTCCAGGCACTTTCATTTAAAAAGAAAGTAAGAGCACCTGTAGTTGTTTGTGACTAGTAGCCACACAAATATACATTAGGATTTTGCAAGGACAAACTCTGATTTGTAGTTTGTGAGCTGGCAGATCATGAGCTGCCCCATCACGTAACACTGATGGGATGTTTAATACTGGGTTTGGGAATGACAAAGCCTAATCTTGGGTTTCCAGATGAAGTTTCCTGGGACTTGAAGTTCAGCTTCGAAACCAGCATTGAGGTCAGTGTGGTGTAGCTCTGAGGCAGTTGGTCTTTGTTGTCAATCTCAGATCTTCAGACAGCAGGCCAAGACCTTTCTGAAACCGAAAGGAACCAAAAGAAAGCAGACTCCTCTGCAAAGAAAAGTGTCCAAAAATTCTTAGGTGCCCCTCTGATACTGTAGGTCTGATTGTTAAGAGGACCTGTGACTGTGAATCCTTTGAAATGACTGCTCTTTATATGGCAATTTCCCAGCTGGCATGGAAATCAAGCTGCCACCAGACCTGTTTTGATTAGAAGAAAAAAAAGAAAAAAAGAGACTGAGGTGTAATTAGTAAGAATTGTGCACAATTAGGATCCCTGATTTTTATTAAAATCTAGGGACTGAGAGGTGAAGAATATTTTTTTTCCCTGTGAGACACTGTAGTTTCTTAAGTCTGATGCATTATCACCAACCACCTCTGAGCTCTTTAGAAGCTCTAGCTGCAGCTTTGCCTGAGCAGAGAGGCAAAATAAATGCCTGTGTTGATGGATGCATAGCCAGTGAGAGTTTTTTAAAGGAGCAGGTTCTGCATGAAGTTAGAAAACAACAAAATGAGGAGGCTTGTTTTCTGAAGACAGTTCTGCTGGGCAGGCAAGAAGAGTGAGCATGGGGACGGCTGGTACCCCATGCTGAGAGGAAGAACAGAGAGGAGCCTCTGATGAGGACAGGGGAGTAAGTGAGCCTGCTCGAGCCAAGCGGGAGACAGCAGGAGGAGGAAAGTTCACTGCCTGCTTAATTGCAGGGGGTGCCACAGTCCCACTGTGTACACAAAACCCTGTCAATAGCACTGAGGCGCCAGCGTGTTAATTAATGATTTACTTACACTGACCCTTGACCCTGAGGCAAATAAGGGGGATTTGTTTTGCTTCTATTAACTCCTCGGCTTGTTGGGCAGAGGCCCTGTAGTTCCCAGCATCACGTGGCCACACAGGAGCTACATATGTCCTTTATTGTGCAAGGGTCCAGCTGGTGACGGAAGAGAATTGAATCCCCCCACCTGCTTCTGCTCTGTCTTCTCACACCTTTTTTCATAGAGCAGCAGCTCCATCCATTTGGCAGCCTGAGTTACATCACAAAAAGGGAATCAAGCTTGTTACTAAGTTAAATCGCAAGGTGGATAGTTCCCTTGCTCCACCTATCTCCTTGCACAACTGCATACCCTTATAGGCTACCGTTCTGTGTGTCTCCCTGCCTGTTTGCTTTGTGTGAGATCAAAATCCAGATCTTTTGTTTCCATGAACCTCCAGTTGTCTCCTGAAACTCTTATGCTTACAAAATCTGAACTGCCCAGTACTGTTCAGAAAAGCAAGCTCGAATCCATATGCATGCTCACTGTCCTGGTCCTTGCTTTGAAATTACCACAATGAGCATAAAGGCAGTTTTGCAGAGAGTGCAAAGAAGAGGAGATCATCAAGGTTCCTCCCCAGGCACTTTTTGGAGGCAGAAAGTCCTATGTCTAAGTGTACATGCTGGAAGAAGAGAGGAATGATAGGGCAAGGTGCTTCTTGTGGGATTGAGCATGAGAGCAGGGGGCTATAGGCCTCCTTTTCTCCATGTTTAGCTCAAAAGTGTGTGCTGATGTGGCAGTGTGGGTGATGGTAAGGGAAATCTGTACAACAGTGTCTGCAGATTACTGCTGTGAAATGACATGCAGCTGAAATGGAGATGGAAGTCCCTATACATCCTCAGGGACACCTGCTGTAATTATCACACTCAGTTTGACCAAATGGCTTCCAGCAGAGCCTAGACTCTGACCTGTGACTGGTGTCAAAGCCAGCTCTCAGCCACTGCAATGTCTTCCTGCATGACCATGGCCAATCCTCTTAGTTTCAAGACTACAGAGAGATTCAGGTGTCCAACTTCCATGCCATACAAAATAAAGATCTAAGTAAGCATTGGGAAAGCAAGAGGTGCAGCACTGACCTGTCCTTCCCCCAGGTAGTAGTAGAATAAATACATTACAGAATGTAAAGAGCTTGATACTATGGAAATAGGAACTCTATAAGTTACTTAGTTCACACACATGCAACTCCCAGAGGGCGTAACTAGGGTTGTTCTGGTTTTTTAGTATTATTGCTTCAGGCATTACACCTGAAAATGCCAGATGTACTTAAATCAAGTGCAATGGTGTCACTGCATAGTAATAGTGTTTTATCAGGGGGACGCACTGGGCTGCTTTCTCTCTCAAGAGCATTTGGAAGAGTATGATGCAGAGTGGATTGGAAGGCAGATAGGTTCCTCTCTACTGGAGGATTACATTTTTATTAAAGTAGCTGGTTGTTGCTTCAGTGGAGGGCCAGTGGCAGCTGCTGTGATCAATAGAACCATGCTTTTTATGTAAGATTTACTCTTGCTCATCCCAGTTTTGCCGAGAATGTTCAGCTTGCAATCGATAATGAGTCGTGATGACAAAGTAGCTTGTTTCAATTGAATTTGATATCATTAAAAATGTTAAAAAAACCATCGCCTCTTCTACTTTTTTATAGAAAAAAGCTTTTTGATGAGAAAATTTGGTGCTGCTCTAGCAAACCAGCATGGTGAGAATGATTGTCTGTTTCACTTCTGCCAATGCTAGTGTAGGTTTAGCAATACAACATCGCATGTTAGGATGGCCTGGTACATCCCAAACACTGACCTGTGCAGCAGCCTTCCACTACAGTTTCCTTCCCAGAAGAAAAAAGCATTTTATTTTAAAACAAAAAAATATTTCTAGAGTGGAAAAAAAGATAAAGAAAAAAATCTCACCTTGGTTTCAGTTGTGCTTCTTCTGTCCACAGAGATTTTGTGAAGGAAAATTATTTCCTATGCATTTTAAAAGTCAAAAAAATACTTTCTACTTTGAAAGAGGAACCTGATGGTGAGGGATGGTGAAGGGAGAGGATTTCTGATGGTGGGCTGGAATGTGATACCAGACATCTCCCAAGGTAAGATTACCTGATACACACTGCTCTTACCTCTGTAATCTGGCTTCTTTTGGCCCTTGCTCTTAAGAGTCTGGTTTGTAATTAGAAAAATGGCATTATGACAACTTTAAGCTCTGGAAGGTAACTGCTGCCATATATCTCGTAATTTTCCATTTTCAAAGTCAGAACATGCTAAGTAAATATCCCTCTGGTGCCTGAAATGGGTGATTATCTTTCTTTCTGATTTGAAGCAACCCTGATACAGGGACTAACTTGCTTCAACATTTGGAGACTGGCCAGCCCTTCTGATGCTGACTGGAGCACAACTGTGTTTACTGGGCTTGTCTTGTGCATTTCAGCTTGTTTAATTTCCTAATAAGTTTCTTTCTTGGGCAAAGAGGTGAAATGACTTTTTTCTATTCCAGGAAGCAGTATCATCCCCGGCCCACTGTGGTCCAGGTCAGAGCGACACAGCGTGGTGGGATCCCAGCAGTAACTTTCAGCATCACAATAAATAGCTGACAAATTTAATTTAACTGGGAATTGTTCTGAGTTGTATATTTGACTTTTCCTCTCCAATCTGCAGTATTGTTTCTGCATTTACAGCACCTGATATACACTGGGGAAAGCAGTCCTTAGAAATTAGCTTCTAATTACTTTTTTCCTTTTTGTTTTGCTTTAAAAATATCCTTGCACTCAGGATGTGTTTCCATCAGCAGAAATGGATGTTTTAACGTCATAGCCAGGCAGAAAGAGATGCGTATGCTTGCAGAAGCATCTGACACCACCTCTTAGGTGAATCCATTGGGCTAAGTATCTTCCCAAAGCAGGTAGTCTCTCCTCCGAGAGCATCCCAATGAGGCGCTGCAAAATAAGATTAAGGTGAATGGGATAAACCACCCAAAGATGCCAACCATCACACTACGTGCAGTTGGTACAGGAGCAGCATGTTCTTTGGATGGGCTTAGAGATGGATGGAGGTGAAGTCTGACAAATGAGCTTGGAGACCCTGCACAGTACGTGGAGAAGGGGGGAAGGCGGGATGAAGCAACTGTAGGCCAAGCTGACAGACGGACTTTGCACTGGTTGCTAGGCAAAGGCAACTTGTGCGAGAGCCAGCAATCCCCAGCCTCTCCCGAGGAGTGCAAAGGCTGGAGATGAAGGTTGCTGCTGTTCCAGTGTCGAGGAGTGAGGTTTCCTTTTTTAAGAGTATGGTCCCACTTTATTTGTTTCTCCTCCAGCTGCTGGGCATTGGTGGCGAGGTTAACTCCACTAAGCATGGTGAGAATTCCTCACCGCACCCTGCTTCACTTCTTTTGTTTTCTTCTGTTATAATTTCATAACCTCAGCAACAAACTTCTCCCCTTCCTCCCTCCTTATTCCCCCTCTCCTCCTCCCCTTACTCTGGTGGTTTATGAGTTTTGTGCTCTGTGGCCTATTAAGGTTCAGTTCCCAGCCAGTAAAAATGAGGAATTGGTTCCTGCCATTCCACACAAGGAGTTTTAATGCACTCAGTCGCCTGGAAGCCTAAATGCAATAGTTTTGTATCGGTGATAGTTGTGTAACATAAAGCCTTAATAAAGGTTTATAGGGGAAGGGATATGAAATGGAGCATACGGTGTTCAGCTCTGTGTGCAGCTCTATTGAGGAGTTAAACAAGGGAAAATGTGTTTGCAGAGGAGCTGGGGTGCCACGATGTGCAGGAATACCCACCATTCTGACACACCCCCCCCACACCCCCCCCAAGTCCCATTTGTCTTGCCTCCTCCGTGTGACAAATAAACTCCCGTCCTTTGGACAGGGAACTGCAAAGCACTGGCCAAAATTGTGTTAGTCAGGTAGGTTTCCAGGGTTGATGCTTGTGGGTCTCATCCTGAAGTTGGAGAACAGTCCTCTGCTGTTCATATCTCTGGAGTACCTGGGGCAGCACTTCCTTCTGCAAGTTCTCCCCAATACTGTGTGTGCCAAGAAGGTGCCCACATGTAGAGTTAGCAGCTAGAGAGGCACTGTCTCTCTACACCTTACTCAAGGACTGTCCTGGGCTAAAAAGTTGGCTTTTTGTTCCACTTCATCTTTTGCTTGACTTTTTGGCTGTGATCCTTGAAAAGCCACTTGCTGTCACCTTCATTTACTGTCTTACCTCATTGCGTTGTAAGCTTTTAAAGATGTTCTATCTGCCTCGGTGCAGCACCTAGCAAAATCTTTTTTCAGTAGCCAGTGAAGCATTTAACACACATATTTAATAGTCTTGTGGGATTCAGATGGGAAACACAGAGCCAGCCTCACACTTACCCTTTCTCCTGCTTCAGGCATGGGGACATGTGCAGTTATAATTGACCTGCCTTTATCAACTGATAATGTACAACCTTTTTATGAATTTTCCCATCAAAAGTATTTAAAGTAGGTGCAAGGGAATGCATATAATACAGTTTGAGGGGTTTAGCTTCCTTATGGTATGTATACCTGAAGACACTTTTTGGGGTTTTGATCTTTAGTAAAGTATCTATTATTTTTCTCTAGGTTTTATTGAAATGCCTCATAAACATAATATTTTAAAGGCATAGAAATAATAGGTTATATAGGGGTATAGGGGGGTTGATTCCACACCCCCAATCCCCCTGAGCTTTAAACAAATTCAAAGAAAAGTATGAGAATATATTTCCCTCTCAGTCAGAATTATGTTCTTAGCATTTTAAAGTTTAGCTTTCCAGAAGACTAAATGGGGTGGATGGAAAGGCACAGAAAATTATTTTGCTGCTTCTGGTGTTTTCTGTCTTCTCACCTGTAGACACACTCTCTGGCCCAGCCACCCCCAAATGCAAATCTCAGTATGGTTTCAGGTTTTCTGTAGAGGAGGGGATGCAGGTAACCTATTTGAAAGGTAGACAGAAAAGTTTTGATGATTTTGGACAACGTATATTATCTGATCCTAGTGTTGGTTTCTTTTTTCCTCAGTGTTGTTTTGCAAATGTTTCACCAGTTCAGAAATTTAAATTCACATCCAATTGCAAGTGCTTTTATTGTCAATTTTTAATATACATTTTCAGGCTTAGACTGCAAAACCAATAAGGTTTAAACATGTGTCTGGTGATTGTATTTACCTTTTTTTTTTTTTTTTTTAGTGGAATAAAGATATCAAAACTGTTCATGAGAAATCTCCGCTATCTTCTGTCTAGCTCTTAATATTGCAAGAAAAATACAGGAAGAGTTTAACCAAGAAAGACAGTGAGCTGTCCTAAGTGATTAGAAATGGTGCTTCTGCAAGGCATGAATTCCCCATAAAGGTATTAAAGGATATTAACCATAAAGACTAAAAATGATGGATGAATATTGCAATGAACTTTTTCATTGCTGATCAGGTTAATAGATGGGGTGAAGAGGAAGGCTAGTATGAGGCCTTCTAAAGGTCCTCAGGAATTATTGCAGAGGACAAAAAGTAGAGAGATGAAATAGAGAAAACAGATATGGATAATAACTGTGCTTCTGAACAGGTGCAGTTTTCTCCTGTGCTGCAGAGATGACAGTAATAGCAAGTGATAACTAAATTGGTGTTTCGGTAATTGCAAAGTCTTGGTCCATGCCTTAGCATCCCTCTGCTGTCCTTGGGTTACTCTGATGAGAGGACAAAGTAGACTTAAATGAACATACTTGTCTAATGATCAAACCCATCAAACCAAAAAAGAAACCATGATTTTGTGAATATTGATAGGCTGCCTCGTGCTGTCCACCTGCAACCAGCACAGGATAATTTTAGCTTATGTAGTTTAATCTCCAGAGCTGTCTTGTTACATAATTTGTCTTACCGTGCTTCTGACTATCGAGGTCAATGTCCAAAAAAGTTTCAACCACTCATTGACTAATTTTCTGTGATGCCCATGTTTCTTTGGCTTGCCATAAACAATGCCTCCAGGGACACCATACTGTAGATTGAGACATATTTTGGTAGAAAGGATGGTGACCTTAAATATCGTGCCCAAGTTCACTTCCACTCCTTCAGCAAACTTCCTGTTCAACCTTGAGTAAATCACCTAAGGTTACATTCAGGAGAGTATTTTAGATGCGTAGCTCATGTTGAAATCAATATGGATCAATTGTAGATATGAGCTCTAGTTCCCTCTTTGCTTCATTTCCGTGTATGTAAAATGGTGAGAATAGCAACCTCTATATCACAGAGCAGGAGGGCAAAATACATTAAATACTGAAAGGTGCTCAAATGCCATGGTGATGGGAAAGCACATAAGTACCAAGTTGCAAATGGTTCAGACTCAAATGCCAGCAGGAAGAACAACTTCAGCATTGGAAGTAAGTCATCAGGGTATCTGCAAAGGGGAAAAAAAAAGTGCTTGAAAGAATCCCCTGAACAAATTAAATCTTGAGGCCTAAAGACAAAGGGAGAGAGAATTAATTTTTCTACAGATATGAAATGTTCTGAATCAGATAAGTCTTGTCATTAGAAAAGGCACTAAGCAGCAAACGTCTGGATAATACCGCCAGCTTCAAGCTTCTCTTGGAACCTCTAAATACATTAAATCCATAAAACTAAATGAAAGCAGCTGCAGTTTTATAGAAATAAAAGGCTCTCATATTAAAAAGCTGAGAGCTTATGAAATGAAAGAAAAAAATAATAATAAAATTAAGGGGGAGGGGGGAAGAGAGGAGTGGAAGTTAGAAACATAGGTACCTAGGAAAGGATGATGCAAAAAGCTTACTTAATATGTGGGAATCCTTTAGAGACAAAATAACACACATTCAGTGCTCAATATAAAAAAAATAATAATACTTTTCTCAAAATATTTTTTCATTTTAAAGAGAGGTTTTAAAGTAAAAATATCATATTGCAATAAAACCTTTTAGAGCATTGTGCCCTCTGAAATTTTTGGGGAGGCCCAAAGGCATTATCCCTTTTCTCATTTCTGCTTCAGGTTTTCTGAAAGGAAGCATTTTGACTTTCCACTTTGAAACACTATTCTTCTCAATTTTTTAAGTTACAAAAAAAGATGTGTTTGTGTCCCCCTTCTATTTAAAAGCATGAATGCATAGAATTATCCAAGTACGTTTTGCGAGAAATTTTGCTGTTTCTTCTCTTCGTGGGAAATGGAAACAAGGTTTCTGTCCAGCAGTAATTCCTTGTGCCTTATGTATCCTTGAGGTTCTGAGAAGAAAATGAAACTGGAGGTGGGGGAATAGTGCATACAAAAATAACTTTCATTTGTATGCAAATTTGCTTTCATTAGGATTTTCAGTTCTTCTTTCTCAGATGTATTACAGTAGTGTTTGGAGGCCTGCTGTACAAACACATGAATTCTGCATTGCTAACATCCTTTCGTGCAAAAGCAAAGTAAGGCTGTTGCACCGCTTCTATGTGATTAAGTAAAGCTGCCACTGGCATGATTACTTGTATGTTTACTGGCTTTCATAGAACTGTTGAAGGAGATGCACCTTACCCGGTCTCCAGTGTCTGAAATGCAACTTTCCATGCCTGAATGCAAATGTTTGCCGAAGACACGAAATTAAGCAGGAGTGTTGACATGCTTAAGAGTAGGAAGGCTCTACAGAGCCTCGATAGTTTGGGTGAATGAGCTAAGGTCAATTGTATGAGATTTAATAAAGCCAAGTGCCGGGTCCTGCATTTCAGTTGCAACCCATCCTGCAACACTACAACCTTGGGGATGGGTGGCTGGAAAGCTGCCTGGCAGAAAAGGACCTGGGGGTCCCCATTGACAGCTGGCTGAACATGAGTCAGCAGCGTGCCCAGGTGGTCAGTAAGGCCAACAGCATCCTGGCCTGTGTCAGAAATGGTGTGGCCAGCAGGACTAGGGAAGTGCCTCTGTGCTTGGCACTGGTGAGACCACACCTTGAGTATTGCATCCAGTTTTGGGCACCACAGTATAAGCAAGGCATTGAGATGCTGGAGTGAGTACAGAGGAAGGCAATGAAGCTGGTGAAGGGATTGGAGAACATATCTTTTGAAGAGAGGATGAGGGAGCTGGTATTATTTAGCCTGAACAAGAGGAAACTGAGAGGAGACCTTATTGCCCTCTACAGCTACCTGAAAGGAGGTTGTAGTGAGGCTAATGTTGGCCTCTTCTCCTAATGACTCAGTGGTCTTGGAGGTCTTTTCCAATCTTTAATGATTCTGTGATTCTATGATTTTATGATGATTTTATAAGTGGTCTGTCCTTGGCCCATTTTATAGTGAGGAAAGGGACAGGTACCTTCAGAGACACCTTCCCCTGGGTGCACTGGTCTGTACTGCACATAAAAGAAGTCTAAGTTGACTAACTCAAACTAGAAATCACCTTATCCCTTTAAGTCAAAGTTCAGATCATTGGCTCCCACTCTATGTTTATCAAATGTGTTGAAACCACTCCCACCAGCTGGATGCTTACCACTGAATTAGCACACCACACTGCTGGGGTTTTTTACCAGTTTTTGAGGAAAATGTGCATGTGAGGCAGATGAATTAAAGCAGTTTTGATGTGTAGTGCTTTGCATATACAACATTTTCTCCTGCTTGGGTTGGTTTTTTTAAGACATGGGAAGGAAGAAGGGGCAGAAACTTGCTGAACATCTTATTCATAGGAATATTTACATTTGTAAAGGATTTGAAGGGAAAATGAAGACTTTTTTTGATTCTTTTTGATGAGGGAAAAGCAAGAGTTTAGGTTTGTCACTTCCTTTCCAGATCTCTTCTCCAAAGGATATTTTCATTACTATATTTAGTGTTTTCTCAGCAAAATAGTACTGAAATAAACTGTCCATGTGAATTGTTTTTTCCTGAATCAGATGTGTTACTGTTTTGGTTTGTTTTTTTTTTTTTTTCATTTGTTTGTTTGTTTGCTTGCTTTTTCTAGTGTTGAATGGTTTTTAATACTACTCCACTGAAAGGCAGAATTTATTCAGAAAGTCTGGAAAATATCAGTGAATGCATATTAAACCAGCTGCCTTAAATGGACAGCATAGACTTGTAGTTAGAACAGACCAAAGTTCCCTCCCCATCTGTGTTACTGGTTTGATACAAGATGATGGCTTAAACAAGTAATGTCCTTCTCCCATCAGTCTTCTTACTTGAATAATAGCAATAAAAGCTCAGATGTTACCACAGAAGATTTCATGTACCAGATCTGCTGACATTAATGATGCCTTAAAAATATATATTTAAAAAAAATTATAATAATGCTTTGAGACCTTAGTATGGATGCTAGTTCTCAGCAAAAGAAAGTATTTTAAGTACCAACATCCTTTAAATTCCTGTACCATTTTACTCTTGCCTTGTTCTCATGTGTCAGGCCTGTGGAGCAATACCATTTCCCAGCCACTTTGCCTTGGCAGGAAGACACAAAGGCCAGAGAAAGTTCTGTGATTTATTCTAATTTTCCTTAGAACCTCTCTCTTGGTACGCTGAAACTCCAAGAGGGCAAATGTTCCCATCCAGGAAGGCAAAGCTTGTCAGACGTTGCCATGACAACCTGAGTGTAATTAAGGCCCGCTTCAGCTGCTAACAGCTGTGTGCATTTTATCTGTCCTGAAGATTTTATATATACATACATAGATAAATACATATCTATATGCAAGCATACTGTGAGGATATCTGCATTTATCTAACCACACATAAACCCACACTTAAATTGCTGCCCCTATGTATGTCCATATTAATCGAGCTGGATACAGCAATTTGCAAAACCCTTGCTGTTCTGAAGGGTGTTGAAGCACGGGAGCTTCTCCGTAGCTTTTCTTTTCACAACCACACATTTTAATGAAATGTGGAGAAAAGCATCCATAGCCAGAAAAGGAACCTCTGTTCCAAGGTTAGTTTCCAGCATCTTTTAGGGTTACTGATAGAGACCGTAATTTTCCTTCCTATTAGGAAGGAAATAGGTGTTTTCTAGCATTAAATGTCTCTTGCATATGCAACAAGTCCTGAAATAAGTCACTTAACCTTCAGGTAACTCTTCCTGTCTTCCTGCAGGCAATCATCCTCTCACACACATTGCCTCTGGACTCAAAATAGCAAGTGGATACTATGGTGGGTCTTGACAGAGTGCTCCTTAGAGTGTCACATCTTCAGGCTAGATGCGGACCTTGAGAATCTCAGAGTAAAGTCAGTGCTGCTCTGACTGATAAAGAACTAGGGTCCTCAGTGTGGTGAAAAGGAGTGCTCATAAATTGCTGCAGATAGTCAGCTCACTGAAAAGAGAATGGGAACAGGGTGAATGGATATTCAGACCACTCTAACATAGGTGCCAGCCTATGGTTGATGTGCCTTGATAGTCAAAAGGGACAAGAATCTTTTGAGAGCTGTTCAGAACAAATACATTCACGGTCAGCTTTAAAATCACCTTTTGAGCTAACTGATTTTCTCTGCCTAAGCAAGAAGTTGCATTGGGGCTACTTGGATTAAGACCCTTCACTGTGTCCATATGGGTGGTAGAATTATCACTTAATAAACAATGCTTTGGTTTAGTTGGTTGTGCTGAAAGTAAGCATGTTTGCTGCAAGTTTGACTCTTAAAGAATGTAGGCTTTTTTGAGATACCACACGTAACTTGTCTGAGGCTGTGAATATATTAGACTCCCACACAACTTTAGCTACACATCATTTCTAGCAAAGGAGTTTAACTCTTCATGGAGCCTGTAGTAATACACTGAAGCATAGAAAATATATTAGTTAATATCGTTCTTATCTGATATCTGTATAAAGTGCCATAGACAACACTAGTTTTAGTGGGAACTAATGCTCAAGGGCTTAAGCCTCTCATTTGTGGAAAAAAGAAGAATGAAGAGGGAAAAATTAAGAACCACTCTTGGGGAAGATGTTTCACTAAGTCAATGCAGTGTAATAGAGGCAAGGATGCTATTCAGAAAACAGTAAGCTGTGGATATGTCTTCTAAAACCCAGACTTTTTTTCTAATGCCCTCTAGTTTTGCACCTGCCATAAACCATACAAATGTGGATGTCCAGAGAGTGTTTGGCTGGCCTTTGTTTTGCTTTGTTTTTGGTTTTGTTTTTTTTTTATTAATTTGAAATTATAATAATCTGTGCTGGTGAATACATCTCACTTCTCCTGCTCTTTCCCTTTGTGTGTATAAAATTATAGGTGCCAAGGGACCCTGTGAACTTTCTGTTTTGGGAAGGAAGCTCATTGTGATCTGCATTTTTGGGGATGCAAAATTTCCCCTGAGAAAGTGAACAGAGTTATGTCTCTAAAAATTTTTTACCTGGGGGCAAGGTAGATAGAGGGTGCAGGCACAGAAGCCAGCAGTATGTGATTATGACCATAAGGTCTTGCATCTAAGGTATGGTTCTCAGAGGTCAGATAACTTTCTGCAGCTCTGGTTTTAACTGTTGGGCTGCTGAAAGGCAAGTGACCTGGCATTGTTTTGCCTGAAATTCACTATTTCAATCCTGCACTCTCTGTTGATCTTCTTGGTCACAGTGTTCCTGTTTCCACTGTAAGCAATCATGTCAGGCAACTGCATTCTTTCTACAGGAAGATGTTTTCAGGTGATCATAAGACTGCATAAAATAACTTAGGGACTTTGATTAAAAGATGCTTACTAATCCACTGAGAATGTGTTATGTAGGTGTGTTGTGGTGGATTGACCTTGTCTGGATGCCATGTGCCCACCAAGCCTCTCTATCACTTCTCCCCCTCCTCTCAGCTGGACCAGGGGGGGAGAAAAATAAGATGAAAATTGTGGGCTAAAACAAAAGCAGTTAAATGAGGAAGCAAAGCAATACTGCATGCAGAAGCAAAAGAAAACTAAAATTTAATCTCTACTTCCCATCAGCAGGTGATGTCTGGCCCCTTTTCAGGAAGCAGGGCTCCAAATGTGTAGTGGTTGCTCCAGAGGACAAGCTGATTCCCCCCTCCCCCCCTTTTCCTCGCTGTTATAGTTCAGCTGGCATCATATGGTATGGAAT
>WTSP01001499.1:5576-23849 GCA_025331215.1 Actenoides lindsayi | reverse complement strand
CCCATGGCAGGGGGGTTGGAACTAGATGATCTTTAAGGTCCCTTCCAACCTTGACAATTCTATGATTCTATGATTCTCTCTCTTACCACCCAGACATTCAGTAGTGATCTTCCTTTGTTGCAGAAACCACTACTTGACTTCTTTAGTAAGCTGACATGGATGTGAGCCTCTTTTTTAGTAAGTTCACAAAGTTTTTCATCTTTGTAACAAAAAAGGGAAAACTTAGAGGAAACAAGTGATACAAAGTTGTTTTTATACATGAGTTGCTTTGGTTTTTTGATTGATACTCTTCAATGAGCTCAAGTTTTACATCACGTCTCCATATGGAAAACGAACTGCAAACAGCTACGCAGCAAATATGCTATTGCAGTCTTGCAGAATTTTAAGGTAGTAACCCAGTTTAGTATGTTATCCGCATTCTCAGTCCCTGAAAAAAAACCAAAACAATTTCATTTCATGTGTATTCAATACTTGCTGGGCTGCAGTATAGTTAGCTAAAAGTTCTTGAATCCTTTCCATTCCTCGATGGTTCTGCATTGCTCAAAATAGTCACAAAAACTTGAAGCATTTTTAGCTTTACCTTCTTCTGCTTTTATTAGTTAACTATAACCTTAACATTTAATGTTTCTGCACTTGCTTCTAGTTATTTCATTATGAGAATATTCACTTGTCCGCATTTCTACGGCAGATTAAACTGTTTTACTATTCTGCAGTAGACAACTATCTGAACTAGTATCTGCTGCCTCAGATACTTTATACAACCAAGATTATTAGCTTATATATATTTTTTCTTTTAAATGTCTTCCTGAATCTTCCCTGAAATTATGACACCATATTTTGAGGTAATCTTTGCAAACAGTGGAAATTCTTAATGATTTCCTTATTACTAGTCAGAAAGAGTGTTTCACTTAGTCTGACTGCATTTTGATAAGTTTCTAAACCTGAGTTTCAGAAGTTATTAAAACCACTATGTATGCTTATCACAAAGTAAAAGCAAAACACCACACTACTGCATAATGAAACTGAATGGAAGGCTGTACTGTCCCATACTTTATGAAATGGGGACAACATGCTTCATGACATTATATTACATCTCTTACAGTATGCTATTCAAAATTCTTCATTTTCCCAGAAATTTGTTCTCTAGAACAATGATCCCCAATTATGTCGGCAAGGGTTGGGCAGAACAGCAGGAACACTACCTATAAACACTACCTTTAAGCTTCATTGGGAAATAAAATCTTCAGGCAACCTGCTCTCAGAATAAAATGCCTTTTAGGTGTGGGAAAGGGTAATTGAACTAGCTTAATTTTTTACTTCCACAGTAAAAAGCTACAATAGAGTAGCTTATGCATTCGCATGCTTGTATTTATATGTGTATTTTTCATTTTGCCTTTGTACTTCTCAAAGTTTAACAAAAGCATTCAACTCAGTTTATATGAGAATTACTACCAATTACCTTAAAGTTACAGGAAAGTCATGTGAAAAATGACCAAGTAATGCACATTAAGAAATCATTTCATTAAAGTGTTAGAAATTCTAAAGAATTGTACTCAGGTAACAGGCAATCTGACAGCAGCCACTGTTTACAGAGTTGCTTCTCTCTAAAAACAGAGTAAAAGGAAGTGTTTCTTCATCTCAAAATAATTAGCTAAATGAAAACTTCCAGAAGTTACTTCCAGAAGATAAACACTATATATGGCTATTCAGGGAGGATCCAAAAGTTGCATGCACTGTATTCTACCCCTTTAAGCAGACCAGCTCTCTTCAGTACCAATTTGAACAGCAGTAATTATTTGTAGATATTATATAAAAGAAAATCTTGGCAGGCATGTGCCATTCATTGTATTTACTTATTTTATTTTCACTACCCAAACTAAAAAGAAATGCACAGTTAAGTTTCTGATATCAACACAGAATTTTCTAAAAAATATCCCTTTGATGTTCTCTTCAATAAACCACATGCTCACAGGTTTGCAGTCCAACCATGAGTAGCAGCTATCATCATTTTTTCACCCTCCCTCCCTAAAGGGACTTTTCCTACTTTAAGTATTACAAACCTCTTATTCAAAAAGCAGATTCAGAAAAACTTCTTGGCCAAAACACTTTTTCAAAATTGCTGTCTGGCATAGCACAACCTTTAGCAGTTTCTTTTGGTATAGTAATTCTGGTATTTTTCAGTCAAGTTAGGTCTCTATTTTAGATTTAAGGCAGACAATACAGTTTAGAAATATATTAGCACTTATTTGTAATGGCATTTTCAGTAAACATCAGTTTTTCACAACTCATACTGCATTTCACTGTTCAGAAAGCTTCTTCAGTGTTGAACATCAGCCTTTTTCCATCAGTTGTCTTGTTCCTCTATGCTTCTAGTTTTACTCTTAGAGCTCTATCCTCCAGGTGTTTGTAACCAAACATTCATGAAAAGCTTGCTTTCTTTACACGAGTTAAATTTCTTCATACTCTACACAGTAACATCTTTTCCCATACAGTTCAAGGCAGTTGGTCAACATCTCATGTAATGATTAAAAACATAAATTTCTGGAAAAAGATGAAAGTATTTTTTACATATATTTTTACAGTTCTATTAATCTGTACATTCAGCAACTATTATCTCAACTATGGAAGCTTTTAATCAATATTAGGACTTGACAAGAATTTGAGTTTCTTCTGAAAATTTGTTCCTCCTGTGGCTTATTACACGACTGTTGCAAGGTTGTGGAATGTATTTTAAAACTAATTTTGAAACTTAACGTATTTATACTGATAGACAATAAACCACCAGTATACTAGACAATACTTGTTTACAGAGATCCTGTATGATATACCGTGCACTTAAAAAAAAAAAAAGTCTTTCACTTCAAATATAAGTGCAAAGCAATAGTTAATATTCTAGTTCTACATTGTAGCAGTCACATATGCATAAACCAGCACTTCTTAAAAAAACAAAAAATAAAAAATCGCAGCATTTTGGGTAGCATAATGATTACATTAAAGTATGAGAAATGCAATGCCAACTAAAACTAAGAACTGTGTCTGTTAATACAAGGACTACACAAAAGTATGGCATTATACAATGCTACTGTAGATCTGAGAGCTTTGGAAATACAGTGGGCTCTATGTGCTTTTTTTAAAAAAGGTTACTACAATTGGCAGTAGCAAATTCAGCAACATGACTGCATTTACATTCTCAACAGCTTTTTGTGAAAACCATTTGGTTTGCTCCAGGACCTAAACACTGCAGATGATCCCATATCCCCCAAGAGTTCTAAGCACTACTTGGTCCTATTCATGCAACTGAGAATACTCATCCTGAATGATCAAGCCCTTTGCACAGACAGAATTGTTACAAAAGACTATATATGTTCCTGACCAACAGCACAAAATTACAGTGCAGTGTAAAGATATGGCTTTCTCTAAAGATTATAATGTATTAAAGTAAATAAAAATTCCACAAGACACTTAATGAGTTCAACACTATATTTATGCAATCAAAAAGACTATGCAATCAGTCATACTGTAGTAGAACAAGAAAAAGACTTTTTATTCACTTGAAAAAATAGCAGACTGGAAGATTTCTTCATTGCATTACACAAACTTCCCTGAGATTTGTACATAAATTATATTTAGTCTACTTATATATGGAAAACCAGTTAGCTACTGAGTGTCATACACTGCAAATTTTACATAATGACTGCATATGTTATCCAGCTAAAATGCTGCTTCAATGCTTTAAAGCTTTATCTTCTGTTGTTACAAAAAAACTCCCAACAAACAAACAAAAAAACCAAACAAAAAACAAAACACGTACACACAACTGAGACTACAAATGCAAAGACTTTTTTTCACAAAATTTTAGATCTTCAAAGCAATTTACAGAAATGGAGAAAACAAAAGTTAAGCTCAACAAAGCACTTTAAAGTTCTCTGCAGCTTAAAAACTGTGAAGTTAGTTTTAAAAATTATCTACACAAGTGCTTGGTGGCAAGAAAACCAAGCAGAAATATTACTGAATGCAATGGGCAGAAAGAGGGCTTGATGCTGCTCTTCCTATTTAGCAATCTCCTATATTATATATAACATCATCATTTTATATGACTGATTGTGGGAGAGAAACATCATAGTGGTACAAAACATTGCTATACTGGCACTATGTTACCTTAAGTAAGGATTTTTTTAATTTTTATTTTTAAGTTGAGGCCACTTCCGAAAAGATGGAGTCAAGCACAAATCTTAAGGAGGCCCCACAGTGAAAATAACTACTCTGTTTCACTAACTCATTGCCACGAATTTTAAAAATGAACACTTATTTTAAATACAAATCTGGTTGTCAGGTCAGTTTGCTAAGCTGTATATCCCCATAATTGAACTTCTCTCAGCAAAAGTCCAAGAAGAATAAAGCATTGTACTTCACAAACAATAATGCTTAAGTAAAAATAACAACAAAAAAACCTATCTGAACTAAAAATAAACAAACCTGTAACTTTACTGCTTTGATATGAGATTATCCCCAAGTTTCATGCCTCAAGGCAAAACCGAAGAGTAGCACTGTCCATAAATTGTTAGACTTATTTCAAAAGCTGAATTATACAGCATAAGTAATCTGTTCAGGTAGCTCTGATCTCCTTCTAGTTCTCATTAACTGGGATCACGTCCTTGCCTTCTGCTGAGTGTGGAGCAATTGCACTTGTAATTCTTCCTTCCAAGTAGTCTTATGTTGGGTATTACCACAGAAAGAAATAGGAGGTCACTTGGGCCACTTCATTACAAAATATATTTGACGTAGTTATGATTGATTGTATCAGATACTGGGCCATAAACATTCTTTATTTACTGGAAGGTATAAGGTGATCATCTCAACACCAAGTGAGGAACTGTGAAATGGAGGGCATTTTCTCAGTTTTTAATTCTGATTTAAAAAGTTCCCAATTTATAGATACACTTATGGCTGCATGAAAATTACAAAGATGGAAACAATAAAAGAGCAGCATTTAAAAGCAGTATGTTTAGCTTTTTCAGAAACAAACTGAAGACACTGCCTTGTATAAAATGGCTCCATTTCCACTCATTATCACTGTATCTTCTGTTATATAAATGGAATCTGATACTTACTCAGAGGAAAAGAAGAGTAAGAAAAACTGGGTAACATTTTTCAGTTTAAATTAGAATTTTCACATGGATGAATAGGTTTTCTGGCTCTCCAAATGAAGAACAATTTGCTCCCTTTCCCTCAAAATACTTACAGTACATCACACAGCCTTTTGTATCTCTTTGCATATATTGCTGGCTGATAACTGATTCAGACAGGCACATTAAAAGTTTCTGGGTTACATAACCACTTCTACTTTGTTATACAGAGAAGCCATTTCTGCATCAACAATGAAAAAGTTATAAACCTGTATTAGCACACACAAGCCCTTGTGCAACACACAAAACAGGGTGCCAAGTCATTATATATTCATTGTGGAAACGCTCCTACTAAGTCTTTTCTGTGCATCTCCATTTCAACAAGAAAACACTGTCTTTTCTTCTCTTAATCTCACCACATTTTAAGTCACCTCCTTTTTGCATTGCCAAGTAAGGCAAATAATGGTGTTGTAGACTGACCATATATTAGATTAATTTATTTAGAAAAATAATTTCTCTCCCTATTGAGAATTTCAGCATGTTCTCATAGTAACAAATATATCCTGATAAAGAAAACCAGCAGGATTCCTCAGTATGCAGATTGAGATAGGATATTTACCACACAGATTTTACTTCCAGCAAAGTTAAGATGCATATGTATATGTATGTCAATTATACACAGCAGACCAAGTACATTTTGTTCTGCATTCCAACATATCCTCTGAAGGAGGGACAGTTTCCTCATCCACCCATGTTGTCCCTTATATGATCCACGCGCTGAGCAAGATCCCTAAAGGTGGGGCGCTGGGTAACATTGTTGTTCCAGCATTCTCTCATGATAGCATAAATCTGGAGAAGACACAAAGAAAAACAGTGGTAGGTAAACAAGTGCTACAAGTAATTAATATTTACTTTGAACTGGTCCGAAGAACACACAACTTCTCTTTATGCTTCCAAGCAACAGTGGCACAGGACCGACTAAAATCTAGGTATACCAGTCAGTTTATCTGCTTGATCCCAATGACAGCAAGAAACGAGGACAGCTAGCTCTGAAAAAGCCCTTTTTATAAAAGATGTCAAAAGTCTGTGATGACTGGCCTTTCAGGATCAAAATGGGAAGAGCACAGTTTCTGACGAGAGAGACATTTCCATCTTCCTTTGATACCCTTAAGAAATGTCAGACACTAAAACCTTTGCTTTAGTTTAGATACAGTATCAGTAAAACAGATTAGGTATTATCTTACACATACGACATTCAGGTTATCTACAAAAAGCCAAACCTTTGCAATTCAGCAGTTGCTGTACTCACACATATAATGCAAGAAAGAATACTTCAGAGACTTCTCTTTTGATTCTCTATAGACTATTTCTTCCCCCATGGCTTCCCTGTCCCACCTGTACCATTCTTCTTCTCTGATGGACCACTTGACCATGATCTCTCCTCTATCTCCATCTTTGAATGGGTTATTTCGTGAATTATTGACAAGTAGGCTTGATTTTAAAGGGATACAGCAATCAATCTGAACGGGAAGTTATCTATATTAAAAAGCATAACTATTTTACTTGCATCTTTCTCCCTACTGATTCACCTACCCAGCCCTACCAGTTTGATTTGAGCTAGAGTATACCCCACTCTGTAGAGCAGAGAGCTGTGAGACTTAGAAATAGTATGAAAGTTTTTTTGAAGTAACACTGAATTAATTTTTGTGCACTGAGGATGGCTTTAAATACATACACACTTCAATACCTACTACAGGAATACAAATCTGAAGGCTCTGAATATACAAAGTCTGATTCATACTCTTAACTGTGCCTATTGTTTGCAGGTAGTTCTTGGCTGAGAATGCTTGACAGTGAATAATGTATGCAATAAACATGAGCATTCCTATACTTCAGGAGGGAAGAGCAAGAGAAGGAAAATAATCAAGATAAGGAGTTCTTTAAATCATAGAACCACAGAAGTGTAGGGGTTGGAAGGGACCTCCAGAAATCGAGTCCAACTTGGACTGGAATTAAATGTGAAAAAATCTTTTGTAGCTATTAAGATACTTCTGCTGAATGTTACAGACTTCAAAAGAATCCACAGTTTATAGCTTTGAACAAGAATTTCTATATGGGACTTCCATGGAACAAGTTCTATATACAAATCTCATTGCCTTAATAAATTTGTATTTTGAAATAGAAGCCTGAGTGCCCCAGTACGGCAGTCAGTCATAACAGGGCCACTTCGTATCTTTTGGAAGACTACATTCTAGGCTCCTTAGGGAATGCAATCTAAAGAATCAGAGAAGAAATGTGATTAGACTCATCATGCAACTCATAAAATAACAGTACAGCCATTCCACTTGTATAAAAACTTGAGTAATCCAAGCAGAACGGAAGACAAGGTTTGCGTTTACCAGGTAGTCACCCTGACCGAGCACCTTTCAGACTATAGTAACAAATTAATACAATACTTCACCTCATCAGGGCATCCATCTGGTCTTGGTAGTCGTCCATTATTCTTCAAAAGCTCTATCAAATGAAACACAATCATCTGCCCTTGTTTATCGTTGCCAATCATGCGCATGAATTCCTGAAACAGAAGGTCAACCATCTTAAATAATTTTTAAAGGAAAATAGATGCTGCAATATTCTTACAAAGGAAAAATTCTTTATAAGAACAATAAATGAAAATAAATAGAATAGTATATAATAAAATTATGTACTACAAGTCCACCGAATATACCAATAATTACATATTTGTGTTTTGATAAAAATAGAGAAATACATACACAATTTAAGGCAATAAATTAAAATTCACTTAAACTGTGCACCATCTGATGATTAACCAGTTTTAAAAGGAACAACCTCATAGCTAATTCTAAAATCATAGTAAACCAGAAAATAGATAATATCATACTGATGTTTATATATAAATATATATATATGTAAAAACCCAGTTACCAGGATTAACCATGAACTACAGGCCAGAAACAGTAGAATAATTAAAGCCAGCAAAAATGGCTTAGATAAATCTTGTTATCAACTCAGAAGCAGACTAAAATTTTGCTCTGATTGCCAGAGATAAAAAGTAAATGAGGAAGTACTATTAACTGAAAATAATTTCAAAGCACAACATGAAGTAATTCTTTTTCCTCCAACGCTATATAATTTTCTGTAACGATGCTTGACATGAAAATGTGGAACAACTGTTGGCAGGATGTGCAAATGGCCAAAGTCAGGGAAACAATGTCTAATTACAAAGACTAGAACAGTTAAACAGACTGCTTTGAATAATAGGTAAAATTATTTTTTCTTGATACACACCAATAGAATAACCAACCTGATGAAGTGGTAAATGCACATGTAGAGTTGATTTACTGAAAGTATATATATATATATATTGACACTGGTGTCAATGCAGAAATCTTCCAGCTGCATTTTTGCCTATCAGCTCTCAAAATTCATCTGCCAGGACTGAGACACTGACCAAAGGTGAGGACAGCTCTAGTACATATACAAGGCTCAACTCTCCTCTGCTATGCCTGCTGAGGACTGGTGGGTGTAAGTAAGACCGTGAATCTCATCTCCAACTGGAGAACTGTTACTCAGTGTACATATAGGATTTTTTTCCATCCACTGTAAATTTGTCTTTAAAGGTGCCTGTCAACACTGCAAAAAGCCACTTCCTTTCTTGAACTTCAGTAACTTACTAAATTGGGTTCCGGTAAATATCTTTAAAGCTACCTTGCTTAAATCAACTTAATGTTTACACATTTGTTTAGCTCAGCCTTGAATTTGGAATAGCATTAAAAATACATATCATGTTGCAGTGAAACAGCTACATCTGGGATTACTCTGCACTAAGGATGAGAAAGAACAATCTATAATGAAAGATTTTTAAAACTTTTTCAAACAGTTAGGAGTTACAGTCTGGATAGGATCTGCACCGACTATCCAGTAATTTTCAGATCTCTGTTCCTTCTTATGCATGGCTTGATACTAATACTTTTTAGCATGCTGCTGCTTCTGACTGCATGTTGCCTCATAAACACTAAGGTATCTCCACAATGGGATGAGTAAATACCAACCTATTTAGGTATAGGAACTGTCAATATCTTTCAGAATATTTAAATAAACAAATAAAAAACCTTTCAAAATCATTAACTATGTACTTACAGCTGGTGGGCTTTTGCTCTTGTCAATATATGTGAAGAGTTCGTATAACACCACACCAAAACTCCATACATCTGAGGCTACAGAAAATTTGCTTTCTGTCAGAGATTCTGGAGCATACCTGCAACACAGGGTAAAAGGAATCTTGTTCAGTGTAATGTGTGTGTTTGGTTTTGAAGATATTTCTTTTAATGAGACTGATTTTATTTTATTTTTTTCATGGATAAGTGTTCTTTGTTCACAGGCATTAGTGCATTCTCATTTCCTTCCACTACCTTCACTAGTAACTGTTGTACCAATAATAATCAGTATTGAAAACACAAATCACATTAAACAAACACAGTTAGTGATAACTATATCCAAGTTTGATTTTTTTCCAACAAAGTTGTAGATATTTTTCTTATCTGTAGTGCAAGTAAACAATACTTCTATGCGATAAGCCCTGGAAAGAAAAGACAATTATACCCAGTAAGTATCCTTCCATCACTGCAGTAAGCATTGAATTGTGCCCCATGTACTTCCAAACTTAAATTTTACAAGTCCCAATAACATCAACTAAGATGCCATTTTGGTTCATCATTTAGACATGACATTTTTAAAATGCCTAAGGCTGACTAAATTGTAGACTAAAATCACATGTATGGAATGACTTTTTTTTTGCTATGAGGGCATAAAATGTTTTTTAGCACAGTTATCTATCACCATATTTTCTAAGGTATTTCTAAGTATTTACAGAATAAAACTGAAGTATGTATATTGGATTCTGAATACAGTCTACCGATTTCCATTTCATACTCCTCCAGTTACCCATAGGCTACACAGAGTGTTCTTTTCTTTTCCAAGCTAAGTGCACATCATCGGAGCATTACTGTATTTTGGAGTAACTAAGATCTTTTCTGTAAGCTTAATGCCCAAATACCAAATATCTACCCAAATATTCAACCCAGCACTTCATCGTTCCTAATTACAGTCTGTGGGATTTAACTCCACTTGGTCAATAGAGGGTCTATGCAACGGATCTCAGATAGAAGGTGTGAATAACCGGTGTTTAGGGAACTAAAAGGTCCAAAACTATGAAAGCATTCTGGGGAATGGACCCTTTAGATTTCTTTTCTCTTTCAGTGTGTTTTCTGTTGCATAGTATTTCTTTTAGAAATTTTGTTACTTTTTAGTTGTGGGGTTTTTTTTGTGTTTGTTTTTTTGTTATATTTTTTATTTGTTTGTTTGATTGGTTTTTTTAATATGAAAATTTGAAAAACTCCTACATCCTGCTCTGTAAAGTCAAACATCATGCATGTGACTTTCACAATGCTAGGCAACTGATTCGGAGTTTGCACTGAAAAATTCCGTAATATGCAAAACAATTGGCTGAAACTGCAAAAGCTGTAAACATGCCGTGAATTCATATACCAAAAGACTTACCAAAATATAGGGCTCTCGCCAGGTTCTTTTACTTTGTAGTATTCTTTGTCTTGAGGCAAGACTTTTGTCAATCCAAAATCTCCAATTTTAACTCTGTTCTCATTCTCCACCAAGATATTTCTTGTTGCTAAATCCCGGTGAACGTATCTTTTTGTACCCAGATACTCCATGCCCTAGACGCAAAGTTCACAAACACCAATAGGAAGAGAGTTACTTTTACCACTGAGCAGCTGCACTTCCCCTTAAGGGGTGAATTAACCTCAAAGTTAAAACAAAAGACAGATTGTTACCAAAACTGGTGTGCTTAACATTTGTCCTCTCTGAGGAGCTACTTTTCCCTAAAGTGCAGGGACTTCCCTTAACTGCAGGGAAATAGACTGAGTGCCTGTCAGAGCCAAGTGTTTTCTGATTATGTAGGTGGATAACAGCTGCAGCTCCTTCCTGTGGTGAAATACTGTTCGCTGGTGATAGACAGAGGGAAAACCAAATTTGGGCTCAGCTACACAATCTAGGGCAGATGAGAAGATTGTCCTATCTACCCATTTCATTTTTAATCTTTCTTCTTCACTTTGTACACCTGCTTTCCTCATATTACAATTATTTGAATTTGACAACTATGTTCTGACTGTGTGTCTATGTCCCACCTGTGTGTCTTTTCTCTTCCGCATGGACTGTGATTCATTACAGTTCTGATTATAGTTTTATTTCCATGGGTTGCTGTAACAAAACATTGGTGTGAAGTTGTGTCGTCCTTTGCAGCTGTTGATGCCTTCTTACTAATGTGTGTAATTCTTCTTGCTAACAATGAAATGTGGAAGCAGATCTTGATTACACAGCAATAAATGGTGGACAGAAGCTGACACCGCACAACGTCAAGAGGCAGCAGACTTGCGTGAAAGAAGCACACAGAAAGCTGTCAGTTTAAGTTTCACTCCCACACGACTCAAAAGCAGTAAGTTATGCTAAAAGCATCGCTGAGCTCAGTTCTGAACATCAATGTTATACTATTAACGCCAAAAGATTTCCTTCTCTCCCGTGTGTTTGACTCCAAAGCCCCACCTTCCTGGAGACGTGCTACCTTCTGGCACCGGTAGATGTCACTGCTGTTCACGCACATCTCCTTCCAAAACCGTTAGAAAACGCCCTGCTCTTCATCGTTCCCTCACCCACTGCTAACCTGAAAAATAACAAACCTAGCTTTTTCAAAATGAGACCCTGGCTTTCTGATACAACTGGTCTATGCAAACGCTGTAACTTTTTAGTAGTACTACATACTATACTGAAAACAGTCCCAAAGTTTCTCTGATTACAGTAGTTTTCATGTTAGCCCGGAAAATACCAATTCTAAGAGAGATACTTAGTTGAATATCATGCAAATTCCAAGTGGAAATCATAATCGTGTGGCACCACTCTTAACAAAAGAGTTGAATTTAACTATGCGATTTCAGATGTTTCTATCACTGAAGCTGGGCTCTCCAGCAAGGAAATCCGAAGCACTTTAAGAAATTGAAAATTAAACTTGTTCTTAGCCTCCTCTTCTCCTATCAGCCAGCATTAACAAAATGCAGGGCCAAAAGAATAAAAAAAGAACATCCCAAAAATCAGAGTCATAGGCAAGTTAACTTGCTTATTTGCCATTCCATTGTCAGGATTCTTTAAATCTGAATATAGAGTGCTGTTGCTTGCCACCAGACAAGCTGTACTAATGGCAAAAGCTGCACCAGATGACAGCTGCACTAATTTGCATCTATAGAAACGTCACCACTAGCAAATGTCATCTCTGAAAGTAATACTTTTCACAGTATGAGACATGCACAAAAAAATATCACCTTTGAGTCAGGACCCCTTTCCCAGTATAGTAGCAAGGAACCGAAACACACTCCTCTTAACCCTCAAATGTGGACACGCCTGCATTTCTCTCATACATTTGAGAGAACAGCAGTAAGGCAGAGGGAGAAAGATCTTTGGTTAAAACAGCAAAAACCCATAATGACAGAAATGCACGGCAGAACAAGATGCACGATGCTGCGAGAGCAGACGTTACAAGAGAAGCAAAACCAGCTAACAGAAAGGCGGAAAATGCGATCAGCTAAAAGAAGGAAACGCATTCAGATTATATACTCATGGTATTAGGCACTCACTGTGTTTTTAATTACATTGTTTCAAAGTAACAACGCTGCAGATTAGAGTGAAGTCTTAAAGTGATCAATATGATCTCTGCTTCGCATGTTATACAGCAACAACAGTGCAAAGCAAGACATACATGGTATAATTCTCAGACTTCACTTCCCTTGGAAGTGAAAAAAAGATACTTTAAGAGCAAGTCCTACATGTGAACTTCCCACTGTTTACACCCACGCTTTGTCACACGAAAGCAGGATGTTTTCCCCTTTAAATATCTACAGAAGGCATATTCTAGCACCCTTCCTCTTGGTTAGTGCTTGACTCTTAGGAAGAAGTCCTTTCATCTGCTATTTTGATTTTTCATAATCACTCTGAAGACCGGTAGTAATTTGAGACTTCTTTTACTTATGTGTCTGGACACACACACTAAGTATCTCTTTCTTTGTACCTTCTGAATGCAGCTCCTTTCACAAAGTTTCCTGACACACTTGCACTGCCTGAAAATGCCAAAATCCATCTTTCAGTTGTCCTATCAGATACTTCTGTCTCCGAGACCAGGGTCTTGAGACATGTTGCCACTGTTGTACCTTCGGGTTTTGGATAAAGCTTTGGGTAAGGCTTGAAGACAGATATGCAAGCTTCACGGCTTCTTATGAGAGTAAACAGGGCAGGCACCTTGCGACCTGTCAGGTCATAGACTGAGATAGCCACAGAATAAAACAGGTAAGCAGCTGTTGCCTGTGTGTGTTCACAAATCCCTGTTACACCTTTATCCTATGAAAGATTCACTGTCACTATCCTCCCTCGTGGTCCCAAGTGTTAGACTCTTTTGGCTCTCTGCCTGAAGGAAGATTGTTTTCAGTAACTTACCAGCACTGATAGTTGTTGTGCAAAAGTAATACTGAAAAAATTCCTTATGCTGTTACTGGAAAATTACTTCTTGTTTTGAAGACTGATCACAGGGCTTTTTAACCCTCTGAGCAGTCACACATTCAATCCTTCTTCTCTGTAAAAAGACTGACACTTGCCACAGACTTGTGAACATTTTCTGTTTTCCAGCCTTACTGCACATTGCTTGCCCATCAGAGTTTTTGCTGGAGACAACATGCCTAGCCTTGCTTCAGTGAAGCACATGAATAGATAAGACTAGCTGCTAGTGGTGCATGCAGCACTCTTCTGTACATAACCCTGGTTCAGTAGCTAAAAGTCCATCAGTCAGTCTACTGAGTCCCTCCAGCTTCAAGCAGGGAACTCTCAAACTCTGTTCACCATGTGAAACCTCTAAATATTTGGAGATGACCTCGGCTCTGGCAGACTCTCTTCCCTGGTTCTTGTCAGACCTTTGCTGTGAAAGGAAAGTCTTCTGCTCGGGATGTTGCAGGGCAAAACTGCCAGACATAGTTGGCTACATACCCTGAAGAATTTTAAGTAACCTACTGTTTCCATGTCTTTGATATGGGTATTGGGAAAAGGAATTAAAAATTATTTCTGGTACATGAGTTGAGAAGGTGTGTGGGGGGGTGTATTTTTGCACACCTCCCCCTGCCTTTTCTTTCTTGCCCCTGCCCCCCTTTTGCCTTTTTTTTTTGCCCCCCACCCCCAGATTACCAAATAGTAGTTGCCCCTCTTTTCAGAATTTTATGAAAGAAGTTCAGTACCAACCATTGAGAGTAGCAAAAAATTTATTACAGCTTTAGGCACTTCTACGTTCTCTAGTTCTTCACAGAGAAATCATATACATTCACTCTTTTTACTAAATAAGCTAGTAATATTTACAGGTTAAAATAAATTTCTTAAACATATACATGCTGTTATAGTGGGTTTACATCTGAATGTCCTAGTTCTGAAAAAATCAGTTATAGCATGCCACAAACAGTTTGCCTGTGTGAGAACATTAATGCCTGCAAAATTTTACTTCAGATCTCACTAAGGAGAAATGAGGTTTTAATTCTTCTGAATGAAATAAAAGCTAAGCAAACCATAAAATGAACAAAAATAAAGGAGAATACTCTTCCTCACTCAGCAGATAGGCTAGTCTCAGCATCCTGTACTAAGATCCTTAGAAATTTCTCCTGTTCTTGAGTATGCAAATATGTAACTGCTACTTACCTTTAGGGATTATGTGGTGCTAGCAGCCCAAGAGTATTATAAAAGACACACCAAAACAATCAGTGATAGTTGTTTTGAGACAAATGAGATGAGATCAAAGAGGAAAAAAAAAGTTTTGACAAAGATCAATCGTCTGAAATTTCCTACCTTGCATATCTGAGATGCATACAGTAAAAGCTTCTTGTGGTCCAGCCTTTCCTTGTGTTTCTGCAGATAATCCCGTAAACTTCCATATGGTAAATATTCCATAATTAATCTTAGATTCCTACGACCTTTTTCAACAACAACAAAAATCACATTTAATTTTTTCTGTCACTTTTCAATGTCAATTTTTGAAACATAAATATTTACAATGTCTATGAATAAAACTAATAGAAAATAGTCCTAATATCAAAAACCTAATTTGCTATACGCACATCACTATGCAGTTTTCCATACATTAGTTAACTGCATTTGTTCAGGAAATGGCATTTATTTAAGCACAGCTATAATGTGGATATGTTTGATATACAGAGCATCAGTAATTAAGATCATCTCATCAATACGTTAGCTACTATTGCTAAAGCAAAGCAAAAGTGCCACGTTGGTATCTGTGTTTATGTAATTCCTCCTTATTGCTGAGATAAAACTCAGAATGGCAACTGACATCAACTGATCAGAAAATTTACCATCATTAAAGACTTTGTCTGATTTTGTTCCCAAGATTTTTCTTTTTACTGCAAGATCCTGGGCAGAACCCAAGACTTCATTCATCACCTTGAACAGCATCAACAGTTCACTCTAACACATTCATTTCTGAAACTTTTTCCTGTCTAAGTCTGTTCTGTATAGTCTGTACAAGAATGGGCAGTATCTACTCTGGGACATCACACTGAGCAAGAAACAACAGTTACAAAATGTCTGCATTTTCTGACTTAACTCTAAATTCTTTTCTAGGAAGACTTTTTTGCTTTAAGATAAAGAAACTGGCTAACTAGTCAAAATGGTACTTTCTCTAAACCAATCAAATTATGCAGTGAGACATAACAAAAAGACTGAACAAAATGTCCACCTTGTCCTAAGAAGCAGCATACTACAGACACTACTTAGATTTGTACTCTCCAAGTCCTGCTGAAGTTAGGACTGGTCAGTGACTTTCATAAACACTTACCTCTCCGAACTTCTCAGTGTATTGAATACAGCACATACCTGCACTGTAGCATACTCCTTTGTATTTAACAATGTTATCATGCTGCAGAGATTTGAGTATTTCAATTTCTCTTTCAAAGTCCCTAAGGTGCTCTTCTGTGCTATGTTGCAGTTTTTTCACAGCCACCACCTCCCCAGTGTTATCCTGCAGCGGGTCGTACCGGCACATCTCAACACTGCCAAAATTCCCCTATATCAGAGATAGAAATACTGGAATTAAAGACAAGTCCACATCAACTCATTTCTTAGTGCTTGTTCATATTGCCTCAGTGATCAATGTGCTAGCATTAAGGTGACCACAATTAAAGTGAAATGCCACAAAACCTCCCTCAGAGAAAAATAGTGCAGGATCCCAGGTAACAGTTCTATGAGAATAAGAAACATGCTCTATTAAAGAAAGCAAATGGCATGGAAAGAAATGAGGACATGGAGAAGGGGTGATGTCCATTTTCTCCTCTTCTTCACAAATTCCTACTTGCTCTTCCAAACTATTAGTTGGCATACTCCTTTTCCTACACTTGCAGAAAACCTTTAGGATCCTCTTGGTTCCTAGTTCTCCTCCTTTTCTTGATAGCTCTTCTCCCATTTGTTTCAAAGTTCTACCTTCTTCTCTTTCTCTGTTTATATTTTAGCTTCCTTTATGCAGTCACAGCCTACCACTCTGTTCCTCTCCCTGTGCAATGCTACCATTCCCACCCAACCACCAACCACCTGCAAACAGAAGTCATTGTGCTATTTTGCTTTCATGCTTGCTTTCACTAGTACGTGGAGTCAAAGGAACATACAGCTATCATGTTAGTAACAAACATAAACCAGCAAGGAATCATTCTTGAAAAACAGTGAAGATCTGCCAGCTGCACTTGGTCATGTCTAAGCATGCTTTCACACTGCTAGGCTGCAATGACTTCCAAAACTAGCAACCAAATGTTGACTTCTAAAGCCTTAAACAGTTCAAGGCCAACATACATCTCTAAGACACTACTGAATTTAGGGACTGCACATTCAGGCTTCTCAGAATATGCATGGACAAAAAAAAAAAGCCAACCCCACTAGTTCTATGCAAGACTGCTTTGGAGTATTCTAAATGAATACCAAGTGTTAAAAAAAAAAAAAAAGAAAAAAAAAAAAGGATTATGTCCGATGCAGCTTATTTCAGTATTACTGAAAAAAAAGATTTTGCCTTCTGGTGTGATTGCATTAATTGTGGAGGACATCTATCTTTATTCTATCTAATAATATTGGGAAACTGAAAAAATATCAAAAAGAACTGCATGTTATGGTAAGATATGACTAAAATTACTAATTTCTGTAATAGAAGTTTCAGTGTAAATAATGTATACGAGGTCATCAGAAGATAACGGAAAAAGACAGTTCTTTTCTAGGCAATTGGAGAATTTGAAAACATCCTACCTTGCCAAGTTGCTGTAAAAACTTAAGATGTCTTTCTTCAAATTGTGTGGGGTCTCGATCTTCAAAAGCACCAGAAAATCCAAGTGCTCCAATTCTCATATTTGGCAGCATATCGCTTTCTGTTAATAGCTCATAATCTGAGGAGCGGGAGGAAGAAGGAAAGAGAGACAGGGAACAGAAGGTACAGAGAAGCAAACAGGAGAATGAAGAAACGTCTTACAATCACGGCATGTTCTACCTTTGCTTGGCATACCCCAAGCTCAGTAGAATGTTAACAACCACCTTAATTCTATATAATTTGCAGCCAAAGACAAAGAAGCCAAAGGACTTGTCTTGACTCATAACAAGTCTTGCTTTAATTTCCCAATGTTCTTTTTTGCAGGCCTACTGTACTTCAAATTTAGCAACTATTGTGCTTATCCTGGTTTGAGCAAGAACAGAACTAATTCCGTACAGTGATTTCACTTTTCAGCTCAGTTCTTCTCACTAACTGCACTGTCTGAAGTTAGCAGCCTGCTCTCACAGACAGTGTCTGCTTCTAGCAGTGATAACACCCCATGGTTAGAGTTACTACCAAGGATTGATGTGCAGACCAAGGCCACTGCTGGCCATATCTGAAGGGATGAGCAGACAGCACAGGTGACCCTAAACTGACCAACGAGGGATTCCATCCCATAGACGTCATATTCAGTATAAGGCTGAGGGATCTGAAGGGTCTGTGGCTCTTCTCCCCTCT